>CM029275.1:31174451-31321896 GCA_016920895.1 Vaccinium myrtillus | reverse complement strand
TCTTGAAATAACTTGGAAACATTGAAGAAATTCTTGAAAATTTCGCCATGACCCATTCGTAATTGTTGCACCCTCAAGGTGCCAGCCCATGCAGTATACAAACAGCAAAGAATTTAAAAGAGAAAAGAAAAGAAAGAGGTAGAGGCAGAATGTAGCAAACAGGAGCGACACGGTGAGCATGACTTCATCGGCGAGAAGACAGAGATAATAACTTAAACATCAAAGCAATGACAAGTGTGGCAAAGCAATATCAAGTGTAGCAAAAAGATAGCAGAGATATATAAAAAGAGCGATGAAATGTAGATCTTAGAGTGCGGCGGCGGTGGTGAATAATAGAGCAACAAGGAGTGCAGACTCAGAGTGCTGCAGCAGTGACTGAGGTGCTATGTGCTATTCAGATATGTACCCGCAGCTAGGCACATCAATACAGGTGCAAAGGCACCTCAAATGGGAGGACGCCCCCTCCCCAAGGGGATCATACAGGCCTAGGGACAACCCCCCAAGGCTAGGTTAATTCAAAATGGCCCTGATTACATAGGCCATAACAACTGTATAACACAACAAAACAACAGTAGTTATGTAAAGGAATTAGAAAAAGCAGCTCTGCCCACATGATGGCAGTCCACACTTTCAGCAGTAATGAGACAATTCTGATCATAATACTCCACAGTGCAGAGTATTCAACTATTGTATCAAGTACCCCTAGATATCTCCATATGAGTCTCTGTGGTATGATTGCTCCAGAAATTTCTAGCCCACTGTGCTTTGAATCTTTGCACCTTTAAAGGGAAAGGCCTGAGAAGCATACTTGCTAGACTGTCCTTTACTGTGACTCTCTATCATGTATGGATTGAGAGAAACACAAGGAAATTCCAGAATGTGCAGCACACTGTACATTATGTTGTGGCCAGAATTTGTGATGACATTAGATATAGACTGCTGTCCTTATCCAGAATCCCAGGTGGCTCATTGGACCTTCTTGAATCATGGAACATTTCTATTAGTTCTCATTAAGTGAGGAAGGGTGGCATTTAATAGTCAAAGCATGTTTATTACTCATTTCATTTCAACTATTTGCTAATGCTTGGCTCAGATTGACAGATTTGTGAGTTCAATGGTTGGCTCTCCTTCAGATGCATTACGCTCACCAAGAGCTCCAGAAAGTTTTACTACTCACATCCCATTTGGGAAATTTGATTGCAGGTTTTCCACTCAACTAGGATGATTTTATATGTAGAATGTCTTTAACTCTTTGCATCTATTCTTTTGGGTGGTAAGTTTACTATTCGGTACTAGTTCCTTTGCTAGCCCCTTCTTGATTGAGTGTTCCACTATATTTGAGTGTTCCCAGTGAGTTTGAGTGGTTTGAGCCTCGATTTTATTCAAGAGAGTTGATATTTCATTGTTGGGAAATCCGGTGAGAAATTTGAGGGAGATTGGACCCTTAGAGAGGGATAGAAGTTGTGAGGACTCAAGGGAGTTGAAGGGTGAGACACAAAATCTAGGTCTCTTGTTATCATTTCTTGAATTTGTTCTCAATACCTGTGATATTCATATTCATTGTGGACTGCCATAAATTGGGCAGAGCTGTTACCTATTCACCTTCATTGTGTTGTAGTGACCGAGGTAGATCTGTTTATTCGGTGGTCTTACACTTGCAATTCATCGGAGCTTCTTTGTGTCCGATCAAAGCAACCTTTGATCTGTTTTGCTTGATTTCTGTAGAGGCATTGTTCTAGTTGTATCAATTTGTTCTATTCATCTAGGCCTCACACTTTAGGCGGCGATTTGTAGAGGCGCCATCCGTATGGGCGATTTCTCGCCCGGTTGTTACCAGTTAAGTTACTTACTCTCTGTGAGTATTGCCCCATTGCAATGGGGTGTACCTACTCTAAGGGGTTGTCCTTAGAGCCTTTCGTATCTGTTCAAGTTCTAGTCGGTAGCATGGCTCAAGTACAGCAGCAGTTTTGTGCGGCCGATTAGCGGCGATTGCGGCAAGAAATGCCTTGCGCAGCCCATTACCACACCAAGCAGCTGCAGAGCAGGTGGCTATCCAAGTCCCCCTTTGCCTCCAACTCCAAGGTTCAAAGTTATTCTTGCCCGGACCCACTCAAGTGCCATTCCAAGCAAATTTCTTTGCTCCATCTCTTTCTCTTCCACTTTCTTTTCTTTTTCCTTTTCAAATTTCTTTGTTGTTGTTTACGTGATAGCGGCACCTTGAGGGTGCTCCATTTACGAACGGGTCATGGCAAAATTTTCTAAGGCTCAAGTGGTGTGCAAGAGTTGTGTTCCCATTCAAAGTCCAAGGGTTGCCCTTATCAATCGTGCTATTTTGCGTGTTTCTCCGCCCTCTTTCCTAGATGGTCTAGAAACACCTAGAGTAATGTAAGTTATATGTTTGCATTTAGTTATCCCTCCCCAAATGTTGCCAATGTGGCCATCCCTTTAAATTTCCTTTTCTTTGTTTTCTTTTCTTTTCTTTTGTCCTCCCTGGGGTATGCCCCTTGTAGGCTGTATATTCTGTTGTCTTCTTTTTATTTCAAGCTTATTTACCCAAAAAAAAAAAACCTTAGGGTGTTTTTTTTTTTTTTGGGTAAATGAGCTTGAAATATAAAAAAGGCTAACCGAATTTACAGCCTACAAGGGGCATACCCCAGGAGGACAAAAAAAAACAAAGAACAAAATAAAAAGGAAGAACCTACGCCAACATGCTACAATTATCTAGAATGGTAAATCTGAATGTTTCCTAACCTTCTAGAAAGATGATTAAGAAACATACAAGTAGCATATTGATGCAACAACCAAAAAGACTTGGACTGTTGGAATTTAAAACTTGATGCTTGAAGCTTGAACATGATAATTGAAGGATGAACATGAGACTTGAAACATCATATGTGACTTGGCTGCTTGGACATAAACTTGATGCTTGAGGCTTGGGCCTTGAACATGAGAACCACTGCAAACGGCTGCTGCTGCACCAAACTGCTGCACCAACACATAGTAATCTGCATCAACTATGAACTGCCGCAGCTGGATAGCAGCAGCAGGATAGTAGAATGGAATGGATGGGTCCATGGCAGAGCACTGTGGCATTGAGAGGAATGGAATGGATGACTCCATGACAAATATTGTACCATGAATCCTAGTGGAAATGAAACTCAATTAATTCCCCATTTAGCTAACAAATTCTGGGATTGATGTCTTTGAGGAAGATTTTCCAAGGACAACAATCTACACCTCACAGTAGAGTGGATTCTGCTCACAATAATTGGTATAGGACACGATGCATTTTGGAACTTGCGAACATTTCTTTCAAGCCAAATTTGATATACTGTAGAGGTGAATATCAGCTTTTTAATCAAGTTTTTAAGAGTTTTGCCTTTGAAATTTGAGATTTGATTGACCCATTCTGTCCAAGGCCTTGAGGGCCAGCTTACATTGACATGGGTGAGCATCTCAGACCAGATCTGTGAAGTGTAGGGGCAATTAAAGAATAAATGGTCATGAGTCTCCACTCCAGAACAGAAACTACAACAGGAGGTAGGAATGGTGCCAAACATGACTAACCTGTCTCCAGTATAGAGTCTGTTCTGAATAGCAATCCATGTAATCATGCTACATTTAGGTATATGGCCAGTAAACCAAATGATATGGTGCCATGGCACCTTAGGGTAATGTGGCCTGAGTTCATCCCAAAGTGAAGAGATGGAGAACTCACCACTAGAATTGAGAGTCCACCTATGATGGTCCTCAATATCCTGGCTTGGGCTGGGTAGAGAGTTAATGGTATCCCTCAACTCATTAAGTTCAAGGGTCTGGGTAATGGGTAATCGCCAATTGGTGTTCTTATAATGTCGGCCACAGTGGCATCTTTGTTGAGACCAGAGTCATAGATAACTCTAGGCCCAAATTTGTTAACAATAGGGCCAAGTGGATGCCAATTATCGTGCCATAATGAAGTGGACCTGCCATTACCAATGGCCACCTTAATGTGTGGCTGAACAATAGGCCTAAGGTTGAGAAGTTTCCTCCAGACCCAAGAGGGCGAACTGGGCATCTTAACTTCCCAGAAACTCTTCCCCTTCAGTAAGTATGACTTAACCCATTGACACCACATGGATTGTTCCCCCCCAGAGATGAGGAACCAAATGTGCTTAGCAATGGCAGCTTTATTCCAAATTAGTATAGACTTGAAACCAAGGCCACCCTCTTGCTTGGGACAGCACAAGTGCTCCCAAGAAACCTTAGCACCATACTTCTTGAGATCAGGACCAGACCATAGAAAGGATCTTAGGATGGTCTCAACTTCCTTGATGACTCTTTTGGGAAGTATAAAGAGGGAAGACCAATAGGTTTGCATTGAAAAAAGGACATTCTTAATCAATTGGACTCTACCAGCATAGGTTAAGTCCCTATTAGTCCAAGATTTGGTTCTTGATGTGATTCTGTCAATCATGGATTTGCAGTCAAAGTGCTTTAATTTGGTGGACAACAATGGTACACCAAGGTATCTAACAGGCAGGGTACCCTCTTTTTTTTTTTTTTGGATAATTCAGCTTGAAATTAAAAGGGATTAAGCGAATGTACAGCCTATAAGGGGCATACCCCAGGGAGGACAAAACGAAAAAAAAGAAAAATGAAAAAAAAATTGCATACCCCCGGCACAACTGCCGGGGAAAATATGAAATCCAGCACAACCAGCTGGCATAGGGATACATCTGCTTAAAAACAAAATTATATTTGCACGCCACAAAATACGCACAAGAGTACAGCCATTGACCAATTTTTGGTCTTTGAGTTGCATTTGAATTGTTGGACCATAATCTGCTGCAAAAGCAACAGTTGTCACTCCTTTTGGGCCGAATAGTACCATTTGCAAGGGAAAGAGAAAGGCTCTACTCGATCCACACAAAATTGGGTACACTGCTGTCATCTATTGGACCACCGAATAATGTGGTACAGCTGGTTTCCCAGCCTTAAAATACTCCAGCAAATGCATGTAACCACAGCAAATGCGTGTAACCACAGCATATGTGGTCCCCATCATGATTCCCGTGCAAAGTTGCCCACCACATGCACCATTTGACCAAGTTTTGATAAAGTGGTCCTCTTCTTAGCTACAATCACGTGAAACTTGATTTGTACCACCAAAATGGACTACATCAAAGCTTTTACAGCTGTGCAAAAAGTCTCTTGACTTGTAGAGCCTTTTACCGGTGTGGGGCCCCTTTCAAACTTCTTATGCGTGTAAGATCGTGGTCCCCACTTTTACCTCAGACTTGAAATCTGCTGCTTATACAACTGTACCTTGCCCCTTTTGAACCGAGTATTCTCGAGTTCACCAAAGAAAGGGTTTGCAAAATTGGACCGTGGGCCCCACTGTCATCATCCACAGAAAGGGCGTGATTAACCAGAGTTTTCCTTCCTCAACAAAAACCCTGATTTATACAAAATTTCCAGACAACAACCCGAAATTGATGATTAAAAAGGCCTAAATTAATGTAAATCAGCCCCAAAAGAATGGAGCTCAAGGATTCCATGACACAGAACCAACGCATAATAGAGGAACCCAGATCTAAAACTGCCATAGCCTTACCTGTAGCGCCAGGGTCCGCAATGGCATTACCCCCTCCTCCGTGACACCATCGACACATAGAGGAGGAGAACTGATACGCGAGGAAGAACAGCGGCTGTGCTAGAACTAGAGCTCAGATCTGTAATGCGTGAAACCCTCCAAGAATCCTTTGTATTTGGGACGACCCACCCCTGAAATCACCCGGAAAGGAGCTCAGTGTGAAGCTTTCTTGGTACTGGTAGTTGTGGTTGTGGTGTGATGATATGAATTAGGGTCTGAATCACCTGGGTTTTGATGCCCTTAGAACCAGACTTCTTTGAATGATAACCCATGGTGAACATGGATTTCAACCTCTCGTGCTACTGAATGGAATGGGAAATAGACCCATTTGGTTGAAGTACCCAAGGGCCAGAAAAACCCTTGGACAGATTTTGGATAGAAGTGTTACAATCCACACCGAATGGACCATGATAACCCAACAGATTGCTGGATGTTTTGTAAAAAATTTTGATAGGAGATAAGGGGGAGTGCATTCTCTCTCTAGATTCTAGAGAGAGAAGCTCTCAACCCCCATTCCCTATCTCATCATTGTTTTGGCAGCAGCTCGTCAGGGTACCCTCTTTGAATCCTAATAACTGGAGAATCTCTTCTCTGATGGAGTGTTGGACACCAGAGAAGAAGACATTGCTTTTCCCCGGACTTGGGGATAATCCAGAAAGTGATTCAAACTCAAATAAGGAGTCTTGAATGTGTTTCACGGAGTTTACATCACCTTTGGAAAATAGCATAAGGTCATCAGCAAAACATAAGTTAATGATCTTGGGTTGACTGCATCTCCAATGGAATTTAAAGTCAGGTCTACTGGACCTCTCTTTTAGAATACATGTGAGCACTTCCATAACAATTACAAATAGGTAAGAGGACAATGGGTCGCCCTGTCTGAGCCCTCTCTCACCTTTAATGTTGCCTGTGGGTTCACCATTGATATTCAAAGTATAGTTAGCTGTGGTGACACATGCTTTTAACCAAGTAATCATTTTGGGGTGAAAATTCATGCAAGCAAGTGTATCCCAAAGAAAGTCCCATCTGACATTGTCGTAGGCTTTCATAATATCTACTTTCATGGCACATTTGGGAGAAGAAGTGGATTTGTGATATCCATGCATAATTTCCTGTGTGAGAAATATGTTGTCTGCAATACGCCTCCCCTTGACAAATCCAGATTGGATAGGGTCAATAAGCACAGGGAGAACACTTTGGAGTCTCTTAGCTAATATCTTGGCAATACACTTGTAAATAGTGTTGCAACAAGAGATTGGCCTAAAGTCACCAACTTTAGTAGGATTAGGAATTTTGGGAACAAGAGCCACAATGGTAGCATTGGCCCTACTCAGTAGTTTCCCTGATCTGAAAAAATTTCTAATTGCATCAGTGACTTCATGCCCAACTATAGCCCAAGCTTTCTGAAAAAACCTAGCATTATACCCATCAGGGCCAGGGGCTTTGGTGGGATTAAGGCTCATGACCACATCCTTGATTTCAGAATTGGTGACATCCTGAATCATACTTAGACTCTGGTCGATGGTGAGTCTCTGGGTAATTAGCTGATTGATTCTCTCATAACCAGCATAAGTAGAATTTTTTTTTTTTGGGTAAATTAGCTTGAAATTAAAAGGGGCTAAGCGAATGTACAGCCTACAAGGGGCATACCCCAGGGAGGACAAAACAAAAAAAGAAAGAGAAAAAAGAAGGTGCGTACTCCGCGGCACAACCCGCCGGGGTAGGAAAATTTGCGGTCCTAGCACAACCCGCTAGGATAGGAAATGAAACGCCCTGCGTTCGCTTTGATTAAAGGGCACGAAGCCAACTTTCCATATGTTTATGGCATCCACTACTGGCCCATGCATGCACGAAATGAAGAGACTAAAACAGGCCACTATTGGGAGAATTTGGACAACACTTCCTTTGAAAATAGGCACTGCCAGCAGCAGCAGTGGTATACTAGTGCGAAACAACTAAAATAGCAAAGAGCAACAAGCAGAGAGGCAAGACAAACACTACATCTATCAAGCACGCCAACTAGTGAAGAATGAAGCGGGACAAAGAGCATTAGCGAGAGATCTAAAAGCACAACCGGCGTGAGCTGCACAAAGAGCAATCAAACCATGCATCACCATAGCAACAAAGCAAAGCTAACACAGAGCAACTAGCACTGACAAAGACAAATCTACGCAACTAAATAGGCCTCAAGCATGCACTCCAACAACAAAGATAGGCAGATTGCAGCAAAAATCGAGTAAAATGCAATTATCGGCAGCAGAATCGAGAGACTTAGCAAATGTAAGAACCGAGCATGAACTAGAGCATAATTAAAATGCGAGAACTACAAAACAAAGCGAGGGAGTAGGGTGTTAGAACTCCCTTTATGTTTAGAGGACCTTTTCCACTCAGCTTTGGTAGCCTTTTTATGATGCTTTCTAGATCCTCCAAAATCCGCTTTGGCAGCCTTTTTTGTTGCTTTCTTGATCCTCCAAATGCTAGAAGGTCATCGAGATAGAAAATCAATGGGATGTGAGGCGGTGTGGAGGGACTCTCATAATCTGCCCCATCCTCAAGGTTTGTATCACTAATCCCTTCGAGTCTTCCTTATCCGGAGGAATAGAAGCTTCCCAGGATGCTCACTACTAGGCTGAGCTTCTTGCGGGACGTGAAAGGAGTTGGATAATAGTGTACCAATCATCGAAGATTGTTGATCAACAGAGATACCAACATCTCTTAACTTAGTACATTGAAGCGCCTTGGCATATGATGGTTGGACGAGCGGCAATGACTTTCCTTTTCCCTGCCTTGCTTGCCGGACTTTCCTGGTATCAAGATGGGGGGATTGTTAGTGTGTTGTTGACTACATGAAGCTTTAGATTGGACAACAGCCTTGCAAGATTCTAAGGGCTGAATTGGCTTATTAGTACATTGGGCATCCGAGTGCCCAAACACCTTGCATCCACTACAAGCTGGGGGGAGCACTTGGTATTCAATCCCTACCATCACTGATTCTCCTCCAAGCTTAACCATAACCTCATCCGGAAGGTCATTCCTCGCATCAATTTCAACACAAATACGAGCAAACGCAATGTTGGATTTCTCAGCTGTTGCTCTATCAACATGGATAGGACGGCCGATGACGCTAGCAATGCGACTAAGACATTCTTGGTTCCATAACTCCAAAGGGAGTCTATGGATTCTACCCAAGCTGGTATTTTGGAAGGATGTTCCTTAGAAGGGTTCATCATTCGGTGCCAATTCTTCAAAACAAGATATCGCTTTGAGAAGAACCATGGACCCTTTTCCAAAACGGATAGCTTTGCCTCCTCATCTCGAAATTCAAAAAATACAAACCCAGACACATTAGGATTAACAGACACTACGCCCATAGAATCCCAAACCTTATGAGCAGTGGATTTAAGGAGGTTTACATTCATCTTTCCATCCAAAAAATATCCTACTAAACAATTGTTCCATTTGCTATCATCAGCCAATTCTTCATCAATTTCAAGAATTGCGATTTTACCTTGTTGGAGTTCTGGGAAGTGTTCGAGCAGCATGGCTTGTGATGCTCTTTGAGCACGCAGCAGAGATACCCAATTTCTGGGTTTTGTGTGATACCCAAATCTTGGGGCTTGATTAGCAGCGAAACGAGGTATCCCATTAATCCTGTCCCTCTCCTCCGCTGGATGCCCCTCCTGTTGAAAAGCATGATGCAGTTCCTTAGGAGGGTTGGAGTTGGAGTTTTTGGGGCTGTGAATTCCATAGGAGCAGATCGTATTGGTGGAGGAGATTTGGGTGATTTTTGGGGGGAGGGTTTGGTTGGTTTCCTGATCATGGATACCGAGAGGAGTACCAGTCTTACCGGGTTTAGGGTTAGACTCACCCACCGCAGAGCTGGTAGCAGTGGTGTTTGGGTGAACCGAGTTGGGTAGGTTTGGGAAAAGAATAGGGTTGTGAAGATCTAGGGGGGTAGATGGAGATAAGCTGGAGGGGTTTGGACGAGTGAAGGATTTAAGTTGAGAGGCTCTCCTCTGCTTCAAGCGAACCTCATGTGAGTCGATTGCAGAAGAAGGAGGAAAGTCGGCCATGGAACTCGCAGGTGAACCCTCCATAGCTAGGGTTTTCCACAAGGATCGCGATTATCGCCCAAATCGCCAGAGTATGGAAGCTGACGTCATGTCGGTCGAAACAAAATTAGACAAGGCATAAGTAGAATTGTGTGGTTTACCAAGTAGATTGGAATAGAAGTTAACAAAGGAGTCTTTGATTATAGTCATGTCTTGAGTAATGGTGGAGTCACCCAAAACAAGGCTAGTAATCTTACTTCTATTCCTATTATTGTTGATGGATTTGAAGAAGAATGAGGTGCATTGGTCTCCAAGTTTTAGCCATTGAATCCTTGATTTTTGCCTAGCTAAACTCTCCTCAGCTCTGGAAAGAGTGAGAAATTGTTTGTAGACAACTTTTTCCTCCATCTGGATAGAAGGACTAGTAGGATCCAATCCAAGTCTAGTCTGAAGGATATCAAGCTGATTTCTAGTGCTAGCAACTCTATCAGAAATAGCACTGAATTCTTTATGATTTATCATTTTAAGATCAATTTGTAACCTTCTAAGCTTTTCAGTAAGACAAAACATAGGGTTACCCAGAATAATTTGTCTCCAGACCTTTTGAACTGTAGGTAAGAAAGTGGGATGGTCTGCTATGAAGTCAAAAAACCTAAAAGGTCTTTTAGCAGGTTTTGGTGGAGGTGCAATATGGACAATAGCAGGTGAATGGTCAGAAATCCCAGGAGTTGGGAAGTAGGCAGAGGATGAAGTGTGGGCTTTCAACCATCCATCATTAACCAAGACTCTATCAAGTTTGGTAGAGATGTGGTTGGGGGGATCTTGTCTATTAGTCCAAGTAAAGAAGCATCCAGAGAGAGAATGCACTCCCCTCCTTCCCCATTATATTTTTTAACAAATCAACCATTCAATCTGTCTGGTTTTAGGTTTATTTGAGGTAGATCTGATCTTCCCTCTCAAAAAAGGGTCTATCCGTCCATGGTGATCCTTTATACAAGGGGTACTGAAATTTCCAGTGGGTCGACTTCATCAATGGGCATCGTCTCCCTGGAGATTCGTCCTCCTCCTCTCTCTCCGGAGCACAAAACCATCTTCCAGATGGTGTTCACAAAGCTACTCTATAGCTTCTACAAAGAAAGAAATTTCGAGTTGTAAGCCATGGAGTTCTCCACCAACTAAGGTTCTCTGTTCCGGTTTTCTGTGGGTTCCGACTTCGGAGGTTCATGGGTAACTGGTTCATGTAGTTCACGAATCTAACATTTTACTCCACAATCTGTTCTGGGCTGGTACCCAAGGCAGATTTCTCCCTCCCATTTGCAAATGACTTCTTCTGTTTGCTACGGAGGTGCTCCACCCTCCAGGTTCCTTTGTGTTTCCAGCCATCTCGCTAAGCAACGTAAGTGTCCGGCGGTGGGAGCAATTCCTGTCTGGTTCTGGTCTGATGAGGTATTGAGAGGGTAGATGTTCTTTCGTTGATCAGAGGAGTCATGCGCAAAGATGGGTTCATGGTACCACACAGCAAAAATGCATCACTGCAGCAACATCCAAATTTGCCTGGGTTCGCCTGAGTGAACTCAGTTTGACTGAGTTTTGTTCTAAATTGTTCTTCACGTGATGGAGAAGAAGAATAAGGGGCCCACGCCCTTTCAACTATGTTGTGGTTTTTTACCCATGATGTCAAGGTATAATTTTGAAATCGTACACATGTATTTCCCCTGAGTTCATCCGGAACTCAAATGGAGAAGAAGAGAGTGTGTCTCACACTCACCCATTTTTGGATCTGGCTTTCAATCTCTCTGATTGTTAGGCCTTCTCTACCAGATTCTGGAGGCTACTCATATGTCAGCCTTATAATCTGCTCTATTAGGATCGGTTCCAGTTGACCCAAGTTTGGTCTATTCGTCAAGCAAAAACAACAAAAGGGGATCTGCGGTGGAGCTCAGAATACTCTCTTTTGTTCAATTCACCGCTCCGATGGGTTTGATCGTACTCCATCTCCACTTGGAGGTGCTACGGTCTTAATCAACAGAGCGTTCAAAACCCAGTTGTTTCATGGGGATCCACAAGTCAAGGTCCAAAGGGTGCACGATCTGCACATATGGGGCTACACATGGGTTCTTGTGCGAGCCAACATCGACTGAGCAAATATCAAACCACGAAAACGGAGGGTATTGCGGGGTTCTGCGATATAGTTCTCTGGGTTTTACAGCCCAAATTTCCGCTTCTCAAGAGGGTTTCATGGTCTGGGTTTTTAAGGATCTAGACAGAAATATGAAGGTACAGATCTGATTCTAATTTTCTTGCAACGTATGAACGGGTTCTGTTATCTTGGCCGCGACCTGTTGCGCCAATTACATGTTTATAAATTTGTATTGAACTGCTTCTAGTCTGGTTCATCAGTTTACCATTTGAGGAAGAAGAACGTGAGGTACACGACCCTTGTGAGAGTGGGTTTTGTAAATTAGTCTCACAGCTGTACATCACGTAAATAGTCTCACCTAGCTGTACCTCACAATTTCCATGGGTCCACATTTGTACCCATCACAAGCTGTTCCATGGGCCCACATTTGTACACGAACAGCTAATGTTTCACGCCTGGGTGAGAGTAATTTACGAGACTAATTTAATTTAAGGGATAAAGGGTTCCTTGGGCCACACAAAGCTAACCTTGGAAGTGGGGACAGAATGGGAAAGTGGGCCCGGTTATTATTCCACAGCCCCTTTTGACTTTCGGGCACCAACTTGTTCCGCTCCTATTGGCAAATGGACTCCTTTTAGTGGGTCCAGTACCTCTGCCCGTGAGAGTGGGATACCTGCTGTACAACTTAATTCACCTCGTGATTAACCTCCTTGGGCCCACATTTGCACTACTTGGTCATGGAGTTGTGTTAGAACAGTCGATTGGCCGCCACTCCTTGCAATTTTCTTTTCTTTTCTTTTCTTTTCTTTCTCTTTTTCTTTGTCCTCCTGGGGTATGCCCCTTGTAGGCTGTATATTCGTTTAGCCTCTTTTATTTTAAAGCTGGTTTATCTAAAAAATAAAAAAAAAAAAATTAGAATTAATTTGGCTCACATGCACACATTTATGGATCTATTTTCTCCTGCTTGGTAATGGTTGCATTTGGAATTTGGTTGTGGCTGACTTTCGGCGTCTGGTGGAGATTGATTTCGGTCCGAGGGCGTGGTTACTTTGGTTGATGGGCCAAGTTTCTGCGGGCTAGAGTTCTCCGAGGGGGACGGAGTTTACTCTAGGGCTGGCCCTAATCATGGTTCTGCCTGAGCACGGTTTGGAGGTCTCATCCACCTCTGACCCTGAGTTCCATTTGCGTTGCACTATTTTCATTACAGGAGGCACTTTTTGGATTTATTCCATTATCACATTTATGGCTCTATTTTCTCTTGCTTGGTGGTGGTTGTGCGATCGGAGTTTGGTTGTGGCTGTTTTCGGCGTTTGGTGGATTTTGACTTAGGTCCGAAGGCGTGGTTACTTTGGAGTGATGGGCCAAGTTTCTGCGGGCTGGGGTTCTCCGAAGGGGACGGAGTTTACTCTAGGGCTGACTCTAGTCATGGTTCTACCTTAGCACGGTTCGGAGGTCTCATCCGCCTCTGACCCCGAGCTCCTTCTGCATGTACCACTTTCATTACAGGGGGCACTGTTACTTTACCGGGTGTGTGTTATATGGATTAGGATAGTTGCACCGTTTGGTTGATTGTGTGTGTTCAGAGCCCGATGTCGGAGATTACCATTAGATGTGTTCTACATAGTGGTGACTTGGTTTTCTCTGTTCCGGGGTTTATTCCTTGGGGCGGGGTTTATGATCTTGCTCTATCTCTTTGGGTGTTTGCGACGACAGTGGTTCTTGGATGAGGGTGTTTACAGTTTTGGGTGGACTAGGTTATGTTCAGTGTAGGGTTCTATGGGGGGTTCCCTTGGGCTTTGCCGGTGTTCCACCTGAGACTCATACCCTTGGCGCCGAGTTTTCTGTTGTTGTTGCTATCGCTGTGGAGGTCAGGCGGATCTTGAGCATATGAGTACTTCCCTTACTTAGGTGAGGTATTTGACACTATCATCACTTAGTTATGTTCTTCCGCGCAAAGCCCATGCTCATCTCCTCGATGCCTCCCTTTCCTTTGGAATGGCTAGGCTAATGGGAGCGAGCACGGGCTAATCACATTCCATGCAATGGAGCCTTTTAGGACTCTCTACATGTTATTCACTTATAATGCTTTCACGTTATCCAAGCCTTGCGGGTTGTGCACGGCATTACGCTTACTACGTTATTGCATTTTTGCTTATTTACACCTATGCTGGCGGGATGTGCCAGTACTACTCATTTTTCCACCCCGGCGGGTTGTGCCGGGGACCACGCACCTTTTCTTTTCTTTTTTTTCTTTCTTTTTCATTTTGTCCTCCCTGGGGTATGCCCCTTGTAGGCTGTACATTCGCTTAACCCCTTTTAATTTCAAGCTAATTTACCCCAAAAAAAAAAAAAAAAAAAAGGAAGTAGCTCAAAAGATAGTACTCCAGCTGTGTCCTCTGTTGAAGCAACAGCTTTTCGGATGAAAATTCAAATCAACTTGGTCAAAGAGCTATTCTAGCTGTACCGCAACGTATAATTTTGGCAGAAGTAGATAAGGAGCTCATCACCAAAAGGGGTCCACCACTACCCCTTATGAAATTATGTACTCGGGGAATCAACTTGGTGCAAGTTGCTGTTGGCCTTGTGCCACTAATCAAAGTGGGACCACAATTAAAGTGGGACCACAAAATATTTTTGTCCACAATTGAACATCAGTTGGCGCAATTGAAGTGTGGAGATAAGAGAATTGTGGGTCCCATTACCCTAACACCCCCCAACAGTCAATTGGTTAATTTGCTTATGTATGTGTACACAATTTTGGGTCCTTAGCATTATTGGTTTATCTTTTGTGACCCTCAAAAATTGGATCCTAATCCAATAGTTATTTTATCCTAGCCTTGCGGGTTGTGCAAGGGCATCCTATTTTCCCACCCCGGCGGGTTGTGTCGGGGAGTACGCAATTTTTTTTCTTTTCTTTATTTTGTTTTGTCCTCCCTGGGGTATACCCCTTGTAGGCTGTACATTCGATTAACCCCTTTTAATTTCAAGCTAAATTACCCAAAAAAAAAAAAAAAAAAAAAAGAAGCATCCAGAGTATCTAAGATCATCAACCTCACATGAATAGATGCATTGGTTAAAAACATCCATGTGGGGGGGCCACAAATTAGTCCCACCCGATTTTTCTTTGGGGTTCCTAATGGCATTGAAGTCTCCCATAATCATCCAAGACTCATCATTCTTTAAAATGCATAGATCTCTCCAGAGATCAATCCTGTCAGTATGGTCATTAGCACCATAGACAAAGGTAACTAAAAAGACATGTCCATCTAAAATGGACATCACTTCACAGTGTACCAATTGACTGGTCATGTGCAGAATCTTCACATTTAAAATGTGAGGGTTCCAGCACACAAATATTCTACCAATAGGTGCATGGGTAGAGTTATGTGTATGCTGCCATTGAGGGCAAATAGACCTCACTACCCTCTTAATGTTAGGCTCCTTGACTTTATGTTCAATCAAACCCATTAGAGATATTTCGTTATTCTTCAAAAAGAGTTTGGCAGCCTTTTGCTTGAGAGGGTCATTCAAGCCCCTCAAGTTCCAAAATCCAAAGTGCAAATGTGATTGTGAGCTATGCATGGGGAATTATTGAATTATAATGCAATCAAAACAAAATGGCAGGAGATAGATAGTAAAAGGATACTGCCCAAAAAGGATATAAGGCTGCAATCAATGACCCCTAGAGGAGCCAGATTTACCAAAACTCCCCTTCTTTTTGTTCTTGTTCTTCTTGGTGTTACTGCCTGCAGATTGAGGACAAGGGGGAGTAGGAGTGTTTGCTGCAGCTGAGAGCAAGATGGCAGGGTTGCTCAACTGAGTGTTAGCACTAGGAACCTGTCCCTCAAGGTCCTTTGAGGTGGTGCTCTTAATTAGTGGACAAGCATCAGCAATAATCTCTTCAATTTCTTCAGAGGAGTCTTCAACCGCGCTAGTATTTGTCTCTTCCAAGAGCTCAACTTCATTGTTTTCAACAATAAAGTCCATAACTTTTCTTGTCTGAGGTAGAGAAGTCGAGGATATTACTTCTCTGGTGACAGAATCCAGAGCTACACTTCCTCCTTTATTCAATGCTAATTGCACCTGATGTTGAGAGATTGGATCCTTATTGGAGATGTGTGCCTGCTTTCCAACAACCTGCCATGTTTCTTTTGGGATAGCTGGGGCTGGGGCTACTTTTGGGGTACATTTGTGTCCAAATACTTTACATTCAGAGCAATTAGGAGGGAGCCATTGGTACTCCACCCTAATAGTAACAGATTCCCCATTAGCTCGCACCAACACTTCATTGGGTAGATCATCACCTGCAGAGATTTCCACACAAATTCTAGCATAATCTAATCTTTTCCTGCCCGCTGTGGCCTCGTCAACATGAATAGGCCTACCAATGGAGCTGGCTATACGACTGAAGGCAGCTGCAGTCCAACACTTAAGTGGGAGTTTGTGGAGTTTAACCCAAACTGGGATTGAAGAGGGGTGTTTAGTAGTGGGAACTAACATCCTCCTCCAGTCAGTGAGGACAAGATAGCGCCTAGAAAAGAAGTAGGGCCCTCCTTCTAAAACCTGCATTTTGGTAGCCTCATCTCTGAATTCAAAGAGAAAACAAGCACCTATTTGTTTGATAGATGTAGGTGCATTTTCCTTCCAATTGTTGCCATTGTGGCCATCCCTTTTTTTTCGGCTCCCATGCTTGAGCTTCAAGCCTCAAGCTCCATGTTTCAAGTTCAACCAGTCCAAGTACAAGCTTCTTGACTCAATGTCAAGCTCCAATGTCAATCATCAAGATCATTTTGGGTGTTTCTTATCCATCTCCCTAGATGGCCTAGAAACACTCTTATTATATTTTCATTTTATCTTCTTGTGAAGATATCCCCTACTTTTAGGTGCCCCATGTTGCCAAGTTTGGCCTCCCCATTTCTTTCCATTTCACGCAATTTTCTTGTCATTTTTCATCTTTTTGTCCTCCCTGGGGTATGCCCCTTGTAGGCTGTATATTCTTTTGCCTCTTTTTATTTCAAGCTAAATTACCCAAAAAAAAAAAAAAAAAAACACACACAAAAACCTACTACGGAGATACAAGGAGATACAAGGAGTGATATGGTGGTGGAAAAGTAACATGATTTAGGTTAACATACAATAGATTTTGCAATTGAAAGTCCGATGGCTCATGAGTGATTAAGAGCTTTTCCAGATGAGTGAGAGGCCAACTTGCACTCGTGGTTATCCAGCAATAAGAAGCTTGATTCCTAAGAACAAGGAACACCAAAATTGGACAGCACTTTGTTTGTTTTCTATGCAAACCCACAGCTGCCCATATCCAAAATATACAATGCAAAATGGGATTTGAGAGTGATCCCATGAACTTCAAAATGCGTCTCAGCCTAGACACGTCTCATTACAGTGGGTACAACCAGTCCACGTGAATACATAACAATGAAATGAAATGAAATGGGAGGACGCCCCCTCCCCAAGGGGATCATACATGCCAAGGGACATCCCCCCGAGGCTAGGCAGTTAAGAAAATTTCGCCATGACCCGTTCGTAATTGGAGCACCCTCAAGGTGCCAGCCACTGCCGACGGCTCAAGCTCTTCTCCAGAGGCAGTCATCTCCCCTCAACCGACAAAACCTATTGTCACTCACCCCTCCACCAACTTCACACTCTCCAAACCTATTGATCTACAGAACCCAGATGCTTTCCCCAATCTTCCCAAATCTGTTAACCCCATCTCAGCTCTGGCAGCAATCGGATCCATAGCTTTGGATTCCTATGTTGTTCGAGGGAAGCAGAATCTCCAAGAGGGAGAGATTCGTCAGGAATCAAAGGATACAGGAAGCACTACTCAAGCACAGTCCAGGTACAACTCCTCCCCTAACACCCCGCAAGAAAATCTCATCCCCCCCACTGAAATTGCTCATGTTGAAGCAAGTAATAAGGCTATTCCATACGCGAATCCTAATACCCAATCACATTCCCTACAAAATCAGGGCAAACCTAACAAATGGTCTGCCCTGTTTACTGCTCAAGCCCCATCAGATTCTCTGAAACTTCACCATTTCCCAGAACTTCAAAAAGGAAAAGATGCTTATGTGGAGTTTGATGAGACCCAACTGGACGATGGTGTCTGGAATCACTGCTTACTTGGTCACTTCCTAGATGGGAAGATGCCACTGCCTTTGCTCAGATCAACAGCTCATACAGTTTGGAAGGATTATGGAAAGTTTTTTTTTTTTTTGGGGTAAATAAGCTTGAAATTAAAAGGGGTTAAGCGAATGTACAGCCTACAAGGGGCATACCCCAGGAAGGACAAAATGAAAAGAAAGAAAGGAAAGGAAAGAAAAGAAAAGAAAATGCGTGGTCCCCGGCACAACCCGCCGGGGTGGGAAAATAAGAATTACTGGCACATCCCGCCAGCATAGGTGTAAATTAGCAAAAGCAATAAGTGGGTCCATAGACCACTGGTGATATCCCACTTTCCCTCCAAAATGTCTGATCATTGAACGTACAAAGAAAAAGTGGGACGCCAGATTTCAAAAAGAACTTTACGTGCAATGGTTCCACAAAGTACACATTGTACCCATTGAAGTTGGGCCTACTTGGACAAAACAACACTGCCCTTTGCCTGGAATATATTACCCAAAAAACAAACTGCTTTTGTCTGTCCCGAGTGGACTGTTTGAATTGGACCGAGTGGACTGTTGGAGATTGGACCGAGTAGCATAGCTATGGCTGTACCCTGCCACCTTTTTTGACCGATTAGTGTCCACTTTCCTTGGGGTGAGAGTAGATCTCACTCTCTTCACCCCAACTGATTTTCCATTGTTGCTTTTCCATTGTTGCTGTAGCGAAAATCACCATGCACGAACCAGACTTATGGAACCCAAGAAAGCTTCAGACGGACACATAAGAGAGGCGGGGTCCATCTACTGTTGCAATTGTTCTACTACTGTTTCAACTCTCTTTGTACTTCTACTGCTGCGTCCAATAGTTAGTTGTTGAATTTTAATGTTCCATTGGTATTGGCATTGCCATATACTTTGGCTTATCTTGTAATTCCCCTATGTTTTCCTCATGTAGTCCTAGTGACCACCCCCTTATTTCATCCAATTTTCTTTTCTTTTTCTTTTTTCTTTGTCCTCCCTGGGGTATGCCCCTTGTAGGCTGTACATTCGCTTAGCCTTTTTTAATTTCAAGCTTATTTACCCAAAAAAAAAAAAAAAGGGAAAGGTCTGAGAAGCACTATCGCCAAGCTTTCCTTCACTGTCACCCTCTACCATGTATGGATTGAGAGAAACACCAGAAAATTCCAGAACGTGCAACACCCTGTGCACCATGTTGTGACCAGGATTTGTAATGATATAAGAAACAGGTTGTTATCTCTCACCAAAATCCCTGGTGGTTCTATGGATCTAAGGGAATCATGGAGTATCCCTGTTCAACCAAATTAATTGATAGTGTGGCTCTTAATAGACTAGGCATTGTTGATTGCTTTGTGGCATTGTTGCATTGTTGCACTGTTGATTTACATTCTCTTATTAATCATATGCTAATAGTGCCATTATGGCAGATTAGTATGCTACTTTGCAGCCTGTTTTTGGGGCCTTCTATTGTTTAATAGTCTGTTTATGGGCTGCCATTTCTGGGCAGACTCCTGCGGTTCTAGGGCTGTCACAAAACAGTCGTTATGCTGTCCAATTTTCCTCAGATGTTGGCCAAGTGCTTTGGTCTAGCAAGCTTCTGAAGCCATGGTCTTCATCATTGGTTCTAGGCTGAGGGCTATTTTCTAGCAGCATTTCCAGTGGGTTTCTCCTTCTGGAAGTGTTTGCTCATCTATTTAGGCTTGCTTTTAATGTGTCTTAAAGCTTTTGTTCCCTATGTCAGCGGGTTGTGCTGGATTTCATTTTCCCCCGGCCGTTGTTCCGGGGGGTACGCAATTTTTTCTTTTTCTTTTTCTTTCTTTCCTTTCTTTTGTTTTGTCCTCCCTGGGGTATGCCCCTTGTAGGCTGTACATTCGCTTAGCCCCTTTTATTTTCAAGCTATTTTACCCAAAAAAATCATATGCTAATATCTGATTCTCTTGACAGGGGTGAGCACTAAGGATGCCCATATTATGATTTTGATTAACATCCCAATTGGGAAGTGTGCTTTCAGGTTTCCACTAAAGATGTGTGCTTACACATGAGCTCCTTTATTCTCTAACTCCCACTTGGGATGTTTTCTGCAGGTATTGCTCTGTAGTTCTGATGGTATCATGTTTGAGTGTGTTACTTACACAGAATGTGAGATCCAGTGAGTTGTGAGTATTGAGCCTCAGAAATTCTTCTTGAGTGGTGAGTGCATAGAGATTGGTGAACCAAAACAGGTGAGTTTGAGGGTGTATGGATCCATAGAGAGTGTTATAGAAGTCGTGAGGTTCCAAGGGAGTTGAAGAGTGAGACACCAAATCTAGGATTCATTGATACTTGCATAAATCTTACTGTTTGTGGAGTAGTTTGTTTACAAGTATTGGTAGAATATTGTTAAAACTCTGTAGTTTTGGGCTGCCATTTCTGGGCAGACATCTGTTTCTGTGATGCATCCTTAGTTGCTGTAGCTCAGTTCTGCAGAATGCCAGTAGTTCTGCAGTTGGTGCAGCAACATCTGCAGCAGGCAGCAGGTTCATGTCCAGGTTTCAAGTCCCCAAGTTCTTCAAGGCTCAGCAGTTGCAAGGCTCAAGTGCAGCTGAGTCTTGCAAGGTGCTATTGTCTGCTGAGTACTGCTGATTTTACTTCTATCTCTTCCTCTTTCTTTTCTTTTTCAGCCACTGCTGTTGTTTATGCAGTGGCTGGCACCTTGAGGGTGCTCCATTTACGAACGGGTCATGGCAAATTTTTTTTTTTTTTTTTTTTTTTAAAAAAAAAAAATATGTCCTTCCCAAAGGTTTATTAAGAGTGTTCTCCTTAGATCCAAGTGTTCCATGCACTTCATATTTGACTTCTCCATGGGGGGTTGTCCCCATAATCATTTGTCCTAGCCTTGGGGGGCTGTCCCTTGGCATGTTTGATCCCCTTAGGGAGGGGGCGTCCTCCCATTTTGAGCTGATTTGAGAATCCATGATTGCTTAGAGCATATTACTACCTTTAGTATCTCCTTCTGTGAAGTGGATCCATGCCTCAAGACAATTCAAGTCCCAGTTGTTCAAGAACTATATGGTTCAAGCCACTCAAGGTCCTTCTATGTTTGTTCAAGTTATCATGTCCTAATTTCTTGTTTTTGTTCATGTTTATAGTTTCATGTCCTAAATTGTAATGCTACTCTATCCTCTTTTTGTGAGGTGTTTCTCTCTCCTCTTTAGTTGGGAGAGAAGCATCTCTACAATTGTTGTATTTCCCTTTTCTTTGTTTTTTTGTTTTTGTCCTCCCTGGGGTATGCCCCTTGTAGGCTGTATATTCTTTTTGCCCCTTTTATTTTCAAGCTTAATTACCCAAAAAAAAAATGAACAAAATTTTAATGGGCACAAATGCCAATTGTTGATTTTCCCAATTGGCAGCAGCTTCTCAGAAATGCTTGCACTTGAACTGAATACAGCCGGCAGGTTGGCAACAGGTTCAGTCCTGTGGAACATTCAATAGCACCAGGAATCAAATCAATAGTCCAATGCTTGGCTGGGCAGTTTGCTTGCTGCTGGGTGCTGTTTGCTTGCTGCTGGTTGCTGGATGGTTGATGGTTGCTGGCTGCATATTAGTTGCTGCTGCAGGTTCATTCTATAGCAAGGGCTACAGGTAATTGATCCTTCTTAAACTATAGCAAGGGTTGTTGCTATAGTTGCTTACTTGATTACTAGCACTTGGATTATGCTTATTAAGTGGGTTGCAAGGGCTGTTGCAACCTACGTACTTACTTGCTTGCACTTGAACTATCATGTTAAGCTATAGCAAGGGCTGTTGCTATAGTTACTTACTTGCTTACTTGCAATTGGATTATACTTGGATTATGCTCTTTTAGTGGGTTGCAAGGGCTGTTGCAACCTACATTCTTACTTGCTTGCTATCATCTTTTGTGGGTTATTTTGTTTTAAAGCTTGTTTTTAAGGGCTGCCAAACACGGGCGGACATCTTTTTTTCGGGATTGAAAATACAGCCGTTATGCTGCCCAAAATTCAAATGGAACCTTGCAAAATTTCCAGAAATTGGATGCTCATATGCTAAGTCATTGGTTTAGTGTCACTTTGGATTCTTCTTTTTGTGTGTCGATCGGCATCCATGATGATGATATGGCCTAGCCTAGCCTAGGGGGTTGTCCCTTGGCAAGTTTGATCCCCTTTGGGGAGGGGCTTCCTCCCGTACCTAGCCTTGGGGGTTGTCCCTTGGCATTGGGGTTCTTGCTATCTGCTGGATAGTGATTCCTTCTAGGCGTTATGCTATCTGAACCTTGCAAAATTTCCATTACAAAGACCTCTAATCTTGAGTGGCTGCACTATTATGATACTCACCTCATATGAGTCAACTCACCTCATGGAGTCAAATCCAGATTGGTAATTCCCATGCTCAAGTGCTTCCAAGTTGGAGTCCAAATCAAGATGTGATCAAAGTCTACATCAAGTTGGCTATTGGTTTTAGCTTCAAGTTCTAATACTAAGTGTAGAGCTACTACTCCGGTGGTTCTTTGGTTCTGCATTTTGTCTTCTATATTTCCTAATGCTCAATGGGGGTTGTCCCATTTTTGTACCTTCATTCCCATACACCTTCTTTTCAATTTGGGTTTTGGAACATGAGGGGTCTTAATGATCCTCTCAAGCAAAAAGAAGTCAGGAAGATTGA
This sequence comes from Vaccinium myrtillus, assembly GCA_016920895.1. NCBI lineage: Eukaryota > Viridiplantae > Streptophyta > Magnoliopsida > Ericales > Ericaceae > Vaccinium > Vaccinium myrtillus. Next base: position 31,299,270 of record CM029275.1, on the reverse strand, counting down.
GGAGTCTGGTTGAAAATTTTGGATAGGAAATTCTGGGGGAGTGCATTCTCTCTCTAGTGTAGAGAGAGAAGCTCTCAACCCCTTACTTCTCTTAGATAAGGACACCCTTTCTGAAGGTAACCCAATTGTATTTAGCTTTCATTGGTGTTCATTGTTGCCATCTTCAGAAATTATGTTATGTTTTGCCTGCTGCTATGTTCAGTTATGCCTACTGCTGCGTTTTATCTGCTGCTGTTCTCATTCATTGCTGCATTCTGCTGCTGCAATATTGCCTGAATTCTGCTGCTGTCTCATACATTGCTGCAGCATGATACTTCTATACTGTGGTTGTGATTCTGTGATGTACTGGGATCTTCAATTTTCAATCGGGACCTTGCAAAATTTTCCCAGAATTATTTACCCAAAAAAAAATTTCCCAGAATCTGGTAGCTCATGTGTTTATTCCAGGCAATATTCTTGATTGCATGTTACCCAAAAAAAAAAAAAATTCTTGATTGCTAAGCAAAGCAAGTATGTTGCTGCTGATCTGCTTAGTATTTTCCCATTTGCTGCTTGTTATTATCTATTTGCTTATCTTGTAGTTGATTCCTTGTTTCTCTCCTATTCCTCAAGTACTTCTGCTGCCCTTCCTTTGAAATGCACACCATTGTCAGACACGAAGGCATTTTTTTTTTTGGGTAAATTAGCTTGAAATTAAAAGAGGTTAAGCGAATGTACAGCCTACAAGGAGCATACCCCAGGAAGGACAAAATGAAAAAAGAAGGAAAAGAAAAGAAAGAAAGAAAGAAAGAAAAGTGCGTGGTCCCCGGCACAACCCGCCGGGGTGGGAAGATAAGAAGTACCGGCACATCCCGCCGGCATAGGTGTAAATAAGCAAAAATGCAATAAACATAGCAAATAATTGTTTAATGCCAAGCACAGTATTCCCCAGGTCTCCCATGACGTCAGCAACCTTCACAGGCGATTAGGCGATTCTGAGTGATAAAACCCTAGATCCGATGGAAGCTCCATCTCCATCCACGGTTGATTTAGCTTCTATAGTAGTTGACTCCAATGAAATCCGTAGGAAGCAGAGAAGAGATTCAACTCCACAATCCAAGTTTAGCCCTGTTCAGATTTCAACTTCGGTAACTTCTCATCCTGTCGACGGCTCAAGCTCTTCTCCAGAGGCAGTCATCTCCCCTCAACCGACAAAACCTATTGTAACTCATCCCTCCACCAACTTCACACTCTCCAAACCTATTGATCTACAAAACCCAGATGCTTTCCCCAATCTTCCCAAATCTGTTAACCCCATCTCAGCTCTGGCAGCAATCGGATCCATAGCTTTGGATTCCTATGTTGTTCGAGGGAAGCAGAATCTCCAAGAGGGAGAGATTCGTCAGGAATCGAAGGATACAGGAAGCATTACTCAAGCACAGTCCTGTACAACTCCTTCCCTAACATCCCGCAAGAAAATCTCATCTCCCCCACTGAAATTGCTCTTGTTGAAGCAAGTAATAAGGCTATTCCATATGCTAAACCTAATACCCAATCACATTCCCTACAAAATCAGGGCAAACCTAACAAATGGTCTGGCCTGTTTACTGCTCAAGCCCCCTCTGATTCGCTGAAACTTCACCATTTCCCTGAACTTCAAAAGGGAAAAGATGCTTATGTGGAGTTTGATGAGACCCAACTGGACGATGGTGAATGGAATCACTGTTTACTTGGTCACTTCCTAGATGGGAAGATGCCACTGCCTTTGCTCAGATCAACAGCTCAATCAGTTTGGAAGGATTTTGGAAAGTTCACTGTAAAACAAGTTGGCTCTTGTTTTCTATTTGAATTCCAAGATGAGGAATCCAAATTAAAGGTATTGGAAGGAGGGCCCTACTTCTTCTCTCGAAGATATCTGGTCCTCAAAGAGTGGAGGAGAATGCTAGCTCCTACCACAAACCACCCATCTACAATACCAGTATGGGTCAAATTTCATCATCTTCCATTTGAATTCTGGTCTGAAGTGGGCTTCAGCAAGATAGCCAGTACCATAGGGAAACCTATCCATGTAGATGAGTCCACAGCTAAGAAAAGAAGATTGGATTTTGCTCGTATTTGCATTGAAGTGAATGCAGCAGATGAGCTCCCAAATGATATCACTATTGCTGTTAATGCTGAATCAGTCATGGTAGGGGTTGAGTATCAATGGCTGCCTTCAAGTTGCCGAAATTGTAATGTGTTTGGTCATACTTGCCGTCCAAAAGTCGATCCTAAAACCCCTCCTTCTGGTGAAAATGACTGGTCTATAGCTGGTACAAGGAAGCAGGGTTCAAATTCTACCCTGATCTCTGAAATCAAGGCTGAAGCCCTCCCCCATCACCCTCTGGATCCCTCTAAACACCCCTCAAATACTACCCAAAATACTCCCAAACCCCCAGTACTGCTCTCCCAATCAGTCTCAGTTACCCCTTTTCGTTCCACACCAACCTCTATCAACAAGTCTGCAGCTCCTACTGTCAAGCAAAAGTATCCAACTCCAACCCTGGTTGAAGTGCCAAGTACTTCTGCTCATCCAAATCCTGACTCAACAGACTCTGCCCCATCCCTCGCTGACAGGTCTTTTAAAGTTTCTAGTGGTTCTAAAAACAACATGGACTCCTCTATGGTACACAAACTCAGTTCCAACTCCTTCCATGTTTTGGAAGAAGTCACCCAACCCGATAAAGAGAACCAAGAGGAGGATGCTCAAGTTTTGGATCATGATTTACCTCCAGATAAGGACCCCTTTTCTGAATGCATCAATGATTTCAAATTTGAGGATGAAGCAGACTATGAAAGTCCCTCCACTCCAGTCATAAATCCCATTGAGTTCTTCTCAAGTGACTTGCCAAAGTCTGAAAGATCAAAGAAGCAACAAAAAAAGGCTAAGAAAATTGCGAGGCAAAGATCTTCCTCGACCACTAAGGGGAGTCTCTAATTTGTGATCCATATCATTTCTTGTTAAGATTTGTGTATGCTTGGTGTTCATTGATTGCCTGAAGCTAGGTTCTATGATGTATGCTAGTACATGAGATGGTTCTGCCTTTTTAGTTGAGCTGCTGCTGTATTATCTCTGGCTGCTCCATCTTAGTGCTTCTGTTCTTCCAGCTTTCACCATTGAGTTGGAGATATTGTTACCATCTTCAGAATTATGTTGTTTTGCCTGTTGCTAAGTTCAATTTTGTCTGCTTTTCTTTGCATTGCATTCATTATTGCTGCATTATTGCCTTCATTCTCTCTTTGTCTTTGCAGTTTGCTACTTCTGTCTGTGGTTGTGATTCTGTGATGTTCTGGGATCTTCAAATTTCAAACGGGTCCTTGCAAAATTTTCCCAGAATCTGGTAGCTCATGTGTTTTTTCCAGGCAAAATTCTAGTTTGCTGAGCTCATCAAGTATTTTGCTGCTGCTTAATTTTTCCCATTTGCTGCACGATATTATCTAATTGCTTATCTTGTAGTTTATTACCTTGTTTTCTCCTATTTACCCTCATGTTGCCCTTGTGGCCATCCCTTATTTCTTGCTTTTTACTTTTTTTTTTTTTTTCTTTGTCCTCCCTGGGGTATGCCCCTTGTAGGCTGTACATTCGCTTAGCCTCTTTTAATTTCAAGCTTATTTACCCAAAAAAAAAAAAAAAAAAATGCCAAGCACAACCCGCAAGGCTAGGATAATATAAAAAAGAATGCGCACAATTGGATAACATGTTGTGGGTCCAAGAAGAGACCCCACCATAAGAAGTGTGAGTTAGCCCGTGCTCGCGTCCCATTAGCCTAGCTATCCCAAAGGAAAGAGCGGCATCAGGGACATGAGCACGGGCCTGCAGAATAGCCATATCTAAGTAGTGATATATATGGAACAACCAACCCTCAACAGTGGAAACAACAGTAGCTGAGCATCCCGGACGAAGTGAGATAAGCCTCTAACAGTTCGGCATACAAATATACCCAAGGGAACCCTCCCATAGAACCCTTACGCTGAACACATGCCTAGTTTGCTACTCGCTCCAAACATCATAGTCTAGGCTCCCAAGAAAACAGGCTTCCTCTGTTTCCGGTGACTGTCCAAATTGGTTGCAGGGTCAGCCCCGGAAGATACCTCCCAGACCAGAGAAACCAATGCCACCACTATGCAACATCCATTGGTGATCTCCGCCCTCGGACCCTGAACACACACAATCAACCACTAGGTGCAACTATCTCATCCATCATCCTCCACATACGGTAACATAAAAGTGCTCCCTGTAATGAAAACAGTACACGCAAAAGGAACTCGGGGTCAGAAGTGGATGAGACCTCCGAACCGTGCTAAGGCAGAACCATGACTAAGGCCAGCCCTAGAAACTCCGTCCCCTCGAAGAACCCTAGCCCGCAGAAACTTGGCCCATCAACCTAAGTAACCACACCTTCGGACCGAAGTCAATCTCCACCAAACGCCGAGAATCAGCCACAACCAAATTCCAATTGCACAACCATTACCAAACAGGAGAAAATAGAACCGTAATGTGATATTGGATTAAATCCAATTTGTACCGCGGTGGTATCAAATAGTCAAGGGTAGGCAAGGGACAGGTGAAATCCCTAATCAAGCTAAAGATCATGATAGACAAAGTCAGCCCCATGAGAAATTCCCAGACCAGAGAAACCAAGGCCACCACTATGTAAAACATCCGTTGGTAAACTCCGCCTTCGGACCCCGTACACACGCAATCATCCACAAGGGTGCAACTATCCTAAACCACCATCCTCCACACACAACAAAGTAAAAAGTGACCCCCACAACGAAAACAGTACACGCACAAGGAACCCGGGGCCAAAGGTGGATGAGACCTCTGGACCATGCTAAGGCAAAACCATGACTAGGGTCAGCCCTAGAGTAAACTTCGTCCCCCTCGAAGAACCCCAGCCCATAGAAACTTGGGCCATCAACCTAAGTAACTACGCCTTCGGACCCATGTCAATCTCTGCCAAACGCCGATAAACAGCTATGACCAATTTCCAGATGCGCAACCGTAACCAAGCAAGAGAAAAATAGAACCATAAACGAGCCCAACAACCCAAAGGCCATTGCCCCAATACCCACAAAGTCCCTGATTGAGCCAAACGGACTGTCACATGGGAAAGAAACAGCACCATTTGTATTGCTTTGAAAATCAATGCCCGCGAGAGAGTAGTGGGTCCATGTTACTCTCCTTTACCAACTCAGATACCGAATTGCCAGTTTCACAAGCGGTTTTGAAGCATGTGGACTGTCCCCACTTTAAACATGCACTCTGCCACATGTCGACTCAAATCCAAAACAATGCCCAGTTTCACCAACAACGTGGATCTCACGCTCTTCTTCCTCAAATTGAAATTGAAATTACCAGTAGAAAACCACAAATCCTAGTCTACCGGATAGATGCAGAATAATAACACCACAACGGTAGAACAATATTGAGATCCCAAAAAAGTCTCATCCAGAACCCCAAAGTGGGGACCGACATACCCAAACAGAGTTATCAGCAGAAACCCACAGAAAAATTCTGTCCAAAACTGGAAATTGAAGCATAATGAGTTGTATTTCATACCTTGACCCCTTGAAAAAATGTCATCTGGGATGCAAATCCCAGAAAATTTCGAACTGTGCTCGTAGCCATCCAGATCTGAGTTGAGATGACCCTTGAACGAACTGGAATTTGGAATTGTGTGAAACCCATTTGGGTTTAGTCGTTTGTTGTAGCCGCAACACCTCTGTGGTGCTAATCGAATAGAGAGATGAGGGTTTCTGATCTCCTCCTCAGATCCCCTTTTTGTTGATGTGGGTTTCTGATGTTTGCTGACCAGATCCCATTTTGTCTGATTAATGGTTCCCCGAGAGCCCTCATGAAAATGGATCTGGAGAATAAGAAAGTTGATTGTGGCCTGGTTAGGAATCGAACTCCACACTTGAAAGGTGAAACCATGGCCGAAGTCTCATCTTCTTCCCCATCGAGTGTTTTTCCAGCGAATTGCTTGACCTGTCATCTGGGATGCAAAGCCCAGAAAATTTCGTGTGAAACCCATTTGGGTTTAGTCGTTTCTTGTAGCCGCAACACCTCAACTGGAACACGAAAACCCCAACTTGGTATTGTGCATAAATCGAACAGATGAGGACCCTGATTGGAGCCCCATATGACCTGAAGTTAGAAACCGTGGTTGATTTACCAGATCGCATGGACGGCCTGGACTCGTGACCGGCCAGATCTGAGTTAAGAAGATCGTGGATGACCTGGACTCGTGGCCCACCATGAAACCCATCTGGATTTGATAGCTCCATTATTGATTACCGCAGCACCTCCAGTGAAGATGGAGCCCAATCCTTGTTTGAACGCCAAGGAGACCCTCATGGCTGATACCAATCAGGTTCCCATTCGGAAAGCCCAGTAGGACTGATTTTTGGGCGAACAAGAGTAGCCCGTTTTGGGTTAAGATCTGTTTTTGGTGATGGATGATGATGATACAGAGCATAAAAATTACCTCTGTGTCATTTTGTGAAAGGGGAGTGCATTCTCTCTCTATTTCTAGAGAGAGAAGCTCTCAACCCTTGCTTGGAAAACAGATGGTTGACACGAAGGCATTGGGAACCCCATATCGATAAATGATGTTTTGCTTAATGAAATGAGCCACCTGTACTGCGGTCAATGTAGCGTAAGAAGCTGACTCCACCCACTTTGTGAAATAATCAATTGCCACCAATATAAACTTGTGTCCATTCGATGCTGGTGGCGTGATTTTCCCAATCACATCTATTCCCCATACTGAGAAAGGCCAAGGCGTTGCCATTGTATGAAGTTCAGACGGCGGTACATGCATGAGGTTAGCATGAACTTGACACTTATGACATCTCCGCACATACTGAACACAATTCGTTTCCAAAGTTAACCAGAAATATCCTTGCCTCAGAATCTTTTTTGCCATCATCAATCCGCTCATGTGATTGAGGTGATGACGTCATCTTGCTCTGGCGAATCTGGCGATTCTTGCGATCTCTAGGCGATTGTAACCCTAGATGGTGGTCTCATCTGATATGGAGGATAGATCACTCCCGATGGGTGTTAAGCTAAGGAATAAACCTGCAACAAACATGGCGGATGGGGCTCCGTCTTCTGCAGACGACCTGAGTTTGAAGGTCGTGGATTCCATAGAAGTTCACAAAGCTAGACAACTAACTCTTCAACAATCAACTACTCTCCCCAAGTCCTACCAGCCTGTTCGTGGGTCAAAAAACCCTAACCAGGTAGAGGACGACAAATCTGCTCACCTAATCTCTCCCGTACAAAACCCTAACTCAGTCTCATCTACTACCACTCCTCAAACATTCACAAGTCTATGTTTTGCCCAATGATCATGTCTAATTTCCATCTCACGGTTGCTGAACTTCTCAACATCTCCAAGCTCCATCAAGCTCAGGCATTGTTCAATTGTTGTCCACTGGAGACAGAGTTGCTGTGATTACTGCTGAGATTGTTGTTCACTGATGCTCTTTGCTGCCATTTCAATTGTGTTACATTTCTCACTGTTTGAGTACTGCCGATTGCGGTTGCTGTTGAGTACTGCTTATTCTACCTCTATCTCTCCCTCTTTCTTTTCCTTTTTTCAGCTACTGTTGTATATGCAGTGGCTGGCACCTCTGAGGGTGCTCCAATTACGAACGGGTCATGCCGAAATTTTGAAAATGGGCTCCTAGCTGGGTGGGGGATGTCCTCCAGCATCTCGGTTTTATACCTTTTTGTAGTTGTCCCTCCGTTGTAGCCTTTTGGCCTCCCCATTTCCTTTTTGTTTTGTCCTCCCTGGGGTATGCCCCTTGTAGGCTGTATATTCTCTTGCCTTCTTTTTATTTCAAGCTTGTTTTACCGAAAAAAAAAAAGTCTATGTTCTGATATGCGGGGCTCTCCCGTTACTCCCACCCAGTTATCACCTCCCCTCTCTTCTTCAACCCCTCAAAGCAATACCCACACCAACGATCCTTCTGAGTTTGGAGCCCATAGCCCTAAAATCACCCAATACCCAAGCCCAGCTAGGAAATTACAACAGATCTTCCAACAAGAATTTCAGCGAGTTGTGTCTGAGGATCGACTGGAATTTGATTCACAGAAGAAAACCCAAGCTGACGAGAAGCGGCCACAGATCAGCACCGGGAAACCTGAATCTAGGGTTTCCATGCCCCCTGTGCTCCTTAACGCGAGGGGTGATCCGTATCTGGCTAGTGATCCCTATTGTGGATATCCAGTTGATGCCACCAAACCCCGTCATCCTTCCCACCTCCAAGCCATTGCCGATCCCTCTCAAGGTTCAATGTCAAACCCTAACCTAATCGTTATCCCTCGAACTGATACCCATCCGCTACCTATTCCAACGCAAGAAGCCCCTTCCTCATCTCAAGCACAGGGTACTAAGACAAACCGGCCGACATCGCGTCCTGACACCAACAAAGGAAAAAATAAAAATTGGGCTTCCATTCTCAAATCCCAAGGGCCAGCATTTGATACGAAGCTGGAATACTTTCCCGAGCTCCATAGAGGGAAGAATGCAGAGGTTGAGATCGATGAGGATCTCACAGAGGTAGATACGTGGGATAAATACCTAGTAGGGTACTTCTTGGATGGCAAAATGCCTTTCCCTTTACTGCTGGCTACTGCAAGGAATACATGGAAGGATCGTCTGGTATCTCTTAAGATAGACGCATCAGGATTCATAATATTCCAATTTCGAGATGAACAGGCTAAGCAATCTGTGCTTGATGAAGGCCCCTGGTTTTTCTCGCGTAAATATCTTGTTCTGAAGAATTGGCATCGTATGATGAAACCTGTCAAAGAACACCCTTCCAAGATCCCCATTTGGGTGAAAATCATGGATCTCCCTTGGGAGCTGTGGAACAGGGAGTGCATCAGTCGCATTGCTAGCACTATTGGTCGCCCAATCCATCTGGATCAAGCTACTGCTAAGAAAACCAAGACATCGCATGCTCGGGTCTGTATTGAAGTAGATGCAGAAATAGATCTCCCGGACGATGTCACAGTCACAGTTGGAGGTGAGCGTGTAGTCCTTCCCATTCAATACCAAGTACTTCCCCCAATGTGCAAGAAATGCAAGGTTTTTGGACATGCGTGTCGGATAGCTCCACCACTAGAAACGCTGGCAGTTCCTACCATAGATATGGGGAATATGGAGCCTACTTCGGGTTCTGATCCTGTTGTACAACCTTTTGAGTCAAGGGTGGAGATAGAGAAGCCTGTGTCTTTCAATGCCACATCTCCAACTGAGGAATGGCAGGTCATTGGCAAAGCCGCAGCCATTGAAAAAGGGGGAATTACAGCTTTGGAAGCAGCTACAGTTTTTATTCCTATCACAGCAAATAAAACTCAGAGGGGTGTAGTCACTAACTCTAACTCAGAAGAGGACACCTTGAGTGAATCCATGGATGAAGAAATTGAGGTTCTTGACTTCCCTCTTGTGGTTAGAACAGGAAAACAGTTGGGAAATGAATCAAATGATGGCACTGCTAAGGATAATCTTCAAGGGGTCACCTTAGTTCCTGATCCAAAGCCTCTTCATGCTCCTATCCCCTCCCCCGAGATTATACCCAGTGATAGTTCCGGAGGCTGTAACACTGGAGGAGTTTTGGCTGGCTCGCTTAACCCCTTTTAATTTCAAGCTAAATTACCCAAAAAAAAAAAAACAAACAAGACCATAGCCAGAAGGGGAGAAAGTCTTCCCAGGTTTCAAAGAGGTAAATGTATCTCTTCTTTTTTGTAGGGCTGCATGATAATTCTTTCTATATTCTGCCATCATATTTATGACTAAAACACCTCTATACTTTGGGTTTTGGAACATGAGGGGTCTTAATGATCCTATCAAACAAAAAGAGGTTGTTTCTTTTGTTAGTTCTAATAAAGTATCACTTTTTGGTCTCTTGGAGCATAAAATAAAGGAAGTTAATTGTTCTAGGATCATTAACTCCATGTTTCCATGCTGGTCCTTTGTCCAAAATTTTGCTAATGCTCCAAGTGGTAGAATATGTGTGGTTTGGGATCCTACTGTCATAACATTAAATGTTCTGGATCAATCAAGTCAAGCTTTACATTGTCTTATTCAATCATTAACTCAGGATACAAAGTTTTTGGCCACTTTTGTTTATGGCTCTAATCTCCATCAGGAGAGAAGGGAGCTTTGGCACGACCTGACTAAGTGGAAGAGTTCAGACCCTTGGATTATTTTGGGGGATTTTAATGCCCTTAGGTTTCTAAATGAGAAGGTTGGTGGGGACCAACATTGGCCCCCCCATATGGATGAATTCAACCAATGCATTGTTACTAATGACTTTGAAGATCTTAGATATTCTGGCTGCCAATTTACCTGGGCCAACAAACAAGCCCCTTCCCAGTATATTGCCACCAAAATTGACAGGGTCCTTGTTAATGAGCATTGGATTAAGTCCTTTATTTGCTCTAATGCTCATTTCCCCCCTCCTGGCATTTCTGATCACTCTCCTGCCCTAGTGTTTCTTAACCCTGATTTTAATAAAGTCCGTAAACCTTTCAAATTCTTCAACTTTCTGGCCGACCATCCAGATTTTATCTCAATTGTTCAAAAAGTTTGGAGTAGGGTGATCATAGGTAATCCTATGTTTGTTGTCTGTGAGAAGCTCAGACTTCTCTTTTTTTTTTTTTTTTTTGGGTAACAAAGCTTGAAATTAAAAAAGGCTAAGCGAATGTACAGCCTACAAGGGGCATACCCCAGGAAGGACAAAGAAAAAATAAAAGAAAAGAAAATTACTTGAAATAAGTAGGCATATATGCGAGAAATAAGGGATGGCCGCAAGGGCTACATGAGGGAAGTGGGGCAAAAGACAAGATACACAATCCTTGAAAATCAACATCCTTGAGAGATAGCATATAATGAAGGCAACGAAGGCACACGACTAGCAAGAAACAAAGAAGGACTGAATGACAAATCATCTTGGGTATTGGGGTTGAGAGCTTCTCTCTCTAGTCTAGAGAGAGAATGCACTCCCCCTTCTCAAATCATCCCCAATTTTTACATCTAACCTCTCAATCTGATGGATTATGTGTTTTCCACTGATTGAAGGTACGTTCATCTCTCTTCCGAGAGGACAAAAAACAACAAACAACAAACCCAAAAATCACCAAGCATCTGTTTGGTTTTTCATACAGTGTGGATTCGTTCCACACCCAACAACAAAATGGTTCCATCTAAGCCCAGAAATCTATGAGTTCACGAAGCAATCTATTCTCAGATGTTCTATGGTTTCTCCACACCAACAATCAGCGTGGTGGAGTCTCACCTGGAAGTCCGAAAGATATGCAAGCACCATGGTTCGTCCTTGTCTCTCCCCGAGAAGTCACAGGGGTTTGGTTAGATCCAGTTCCCCTCATCAAACCTCCATTCCGGTTGGTATTGGGATTCTAATTTGTAAAATGAAGCAGCCGCTACTTGGGTATCAACTCGTAGAATGACTCACACTGAAGCATTGAGTTTCTCGGGGTCTGAACCTGGATTCTCCTATGCGGCTTAGTTCCCCCCGTTAGGTGTCGTCCGTGTCACGGCGGTGGGGGTAATACCACAACTGGTCTCTGGCTACTAAGGTGTGTTCAGTGTTGTCGATCCTTATCTCTTCTCTGCGTCAGTTGAGTTCTTCTTAGGAGTTGGTCGTTTTTTCCAAGTTTTTTTTTTTTTGGGTAATTTAGCTTGAAATTAAAATGGGTTAAGCGAATGTACAGCCTACAAGGGGCATACCCCAGGGAGGACAAAATAAAATAAAAAATAAAGAAAAGAAAAGAAAATTGCGTAGTCCCCGGCACAACCCGCCGGGGTGGGAAAATGAGAGGCCAGCACAACCCGCTGAGATAGGTATAATAGCATAAAGCTGTAGAAATAAATCTGTTAAACTGGGCATTTCAACCCACAAAATCCGGAATACTATAAAGTACACAATTGGGTTCCATTTTTGGTGTGATAAGAGGGTCCCACGAAGGGCCTTATATCAAAATGGTGATCCCATCATTCACCACTTAACGTGTAATGGCAACAAGGGTCCCACCAAGCATCAGATTCTCCATGTGGCATCTCCCCCCAAGGAGCTCTCCATTCAATGCCGTAATGACGCACAACTTGTTTTAAATGGTTTGAAATTTTAGGACAGCTGTGGTCCAAAAAATATACTGTCTCGATTTGACCATTTGAGAATGGACCGAATACCCTGCAGAAAAGTTAATATCCGGTGTACCCATTGTGGTCCCACATTGTTTAAAGCCTATTGATCTCACACTGCCCCGCTTGAACAGACTGATGTTGAAAATACCATTGATAGCTGGCATAGTGCCAATCTTGAACATCTCGGATGTTAAGCACATGTATGGACAAGATGAGTCCTCCCTTGTGTGTGAACCCATTGTGGGCCATGAGTTGAACCAATTTCTTGAATCCACTTCAACCTAATGTATGAAGTGGGTGGGGCCCACTTTCTTCTTCCCTGCGTAGAACACTAGGAACCAGAGGAACCCAGATTTCGAATAGATTCCAGCAAGCAAACTGAAAATTCTGATTTAACACCCATTAATCCAATCCATTCTCAAAGAAAGAACAAGTTATAGGGTCCAAGTTATGAATAACAGCCCCATAAATGGAGCTTAAAGACAGACAGAGTTTCATTAACCCTAGAAACACCAACAACCAGCATAACAGTAGCATAAAGGAACAACGAGAATCATCTTCAACGATAACACACCCTACCAGAAACCATATGGTATTACCCCCCTGCCGTGCCACCAACTACACCTAACAGAGGGAACTGAAGCGCAGAGATAGAATCGAAAAATAAATCTCAGATCCAAAATGTTTCTGATGAGGACTTACCCAGAATAGGAGCCCAAGCTGATGTTCGATCCCCATGGTTCGAAGCTCCATATAGGTCTCTAACGATAGGGCTTGAAATCTCGAGAGGTGAGATGTAGACGAAACCCATCTATGCAAACTCTGCCTCGTCGGTATCCAGATCCCTTGGAATTTGATGGCCATCGAAGACCCATACCTCCTGTGGTGATTTGTTTATGCCGATTGAAAGATTAAAGGGTCTGAACTTCTCAAATCCCCTTCTGAACTTCTCACGGCTTGTTGAATGAGAGAGGAAGTCGACCTCCTTTGATGAACCCACATACAGGGGTTCGTGGTTGAATCACAGTAGATTTTGGTAGGCCCTGTATCAGAGAGATTCAGGGTTTGATCGAAAAAATTGGGGGTATAACCCTTGGATCAGATCCATATGTTGTGACTTTTGGTTGGGGAGTGCATTCTCTCTCTATTTCTAGAGAGAGAAGCTCTCAACCCCTCGTTTTTTCCAAGTTGCTAAGGTTTCTCTGGTATTGTTTGAGAAGATGGAGAGTGAGGTTCACTCACTCCCTAATGCAAGTGGGCGTGCTGTTTGAGTAGCAGGTGAGGTGCCTGTACCTAGCTGTTCGTCCCAGCCTTTCAAAAGTCGATCAAACACTTCATAGCTGTCCCATTCGGTGACAGCTTTATCTCAGCTCTTTAGGGACAGAACTCTCTACAAGTGGGACCACGGTCCTTTGGACATTACATGCAAATCGTCATGGACCCACAGATTCTCGGTGGAGGTTTAACTCAGGAAACCGTGAAAAATGGGTCCAAGTGCACCACTTTTACACATTATCTGCAAGTTACAATAAAGTGTTGTTGCAAGAGTGCATTGCTGCGTTGAAAGCCTCCTTGTGGGGCCCTTGTGACAGAATATTTGGATGTGGGTTGAGTAGAACCAGACTGTATTTATTCGGTCCAAAAAATGGCAGGTGCTAAGTGGGGACTACTTTCTCTACAAATGGCAGTATGCAACAAATCAAACAGTAGGGACCACGGTCCCAATGCTCAAAAGCAATTTTAGGAAAGTGGGTTTTAAGGCTGCTACCATCTGGTTACATTAATTACGAATCTTGTCCATTTTGTTACCCTAGCGGGTTGTGCTAGGATCTCCAAATTGCCCACCCGGCGGGTTGTGCCGGGGAGTTCGCATTTTTTCTTTCTTTTCTTTATTTTTGTTTTGTCCTCCCTGGGGTATGCCCCTTGTAGGCTGTACATTCGCTTAACCCCTTTTAATTTCAAGCTGAATTATCCAAAAAAAAGAAGGACTGAATGAATAAGAGCAAAACAAGCCCAAAGGAGCAGCCATATTTCAGAAAAAATGTGGCAGCACTTTGCTTGTTTTTGAAAGGCCCAAATCAACAGCAGTCAAACCACAAGCACACGGCAGCAAGGATACTAAGAAAACTAACGCACTATGACCCACGGCAGCAGCAAAAAGCAAGGAATATATCCTAGAAGATCAGCAGTCAAGCAAGGTTTACCAAAATTGTGCAGCAGCAGTAGAAACCCTAACAAGTTCAGGGCATGACCACCATGACAGAGCAGCAGCAACATAGGAAATGAAGGAGCTTAAACCAATAGCCCGGAAAGGGCAGGGACTGTTCAGAATACTCAAAATGAAAGCCATAAACTGATGCAAAGGGCTAATCATAAATAGAAGCATAGAAAAGAGAATAGAACTCAACTTTTTACCGAAAACTCAACTCCCCTTTGAGATTTGATTTTGAGGAAGCCCTTTGCCTGGCAAGTTTTTTAGCCTTCTTTTGTTGCTTTTTTGATCTTTCAGAGGTTGGTAAATCACTTGAATAGCTCTCAAAGGGAACTGTGACTGGAGTGGAAGGACTATCATAATCAGCATGATCTTCAAACTTGGTATCTTTGATGTCTTCAGGAGATGGGAACTTATCTGGAGGTACAGTATCCAGTAGAAGATCCTTCTCCTGGTTCACTTCATCGGGAGGGGTGACCTCCTCCAACACATGGAAGGAATTGGAGTGAAGCTCATGCAACATGGAAGATACCAAATTGGGTTTTGATTCCCCAATTAGAGAGGTCACTCCACCAGAGGCAGGAGCACGTGAAACTTTGGCCTTCATTGAAGTGGTGTACACTTCTTGGGAAACTGATTGAGGGGTACCAATCTCCTTTGAAGTAGCATTGTTGACTGCTTGGGCGTACGAAGAACCCAGAGCAGAAGTTAGTTGAATAGTTTCTGTGGCTTGAGGATTTATTACACTTGAAGAGGATGGACAAGCTCTCGGCTCAGATTTAGTATTACACTGGTTTTGGCTAAAAGTAGCAGTAGATTGACCCGTAGTTTTGCTAGAATCCAGCGAATTGACAGGCTTAGTAGATGGAGTAATACGACACTGGGTGACTGAGTGTCCAAACACTTTGCAACTACTACAAATTGGAGGACAAACCTGGTATTGAACCCCCACAACCACTGTTTCGCCTCCAACTGTGATAGCAATCTCATGTGGAAGGTCATTGTGCGCATCAATTTCGACACAGATGCGAGCATGAGTAATTTTAGATTTCTCTGCTGTGGCTCTATCAACATGAATTGGTCGCCCAATGACACTCGCAATGCGACTAAAACATTCTTGATTCCACAATTCAAGAGGAAGACCATGAATTCTGATCCAAACTAGAATTTTAGAGGGATGGACTTTGGTCGGACTCATCATCCTTTGCCAGTTCTTGAGAACAAGGTACCGTTTCGAAAAGAACCAAGGGCCCTTTTCCAAAACAGATAGTGTAGCTTCTTCGTCGCGAAATTCGAAGAAGGTAAACCCAGACACATCAGGAATAACAGAAACTAGACCCATTGAGTCCCAAACTTTATGAGCAGTTGATCTAAGTAAGTTAAAATTCATCCTACCATCAAGAAAATAGCCCACTAAACAGTTGGTCCATTTATCATTATCTACCAAATCTTCATCAATTTCAAGGATAGCGTTGTTACCTTGTTGGAGCTCAGGGTGATGATCAAGCTTCATGGCTTGTGAAGGGCCTAGAGCCCGGAGCAGAGATGCCCAATTTTTGGGTTTTGTTTGATACCCATCCTTTGGGGCTTTTTTTTTTTTTTTTTTGGGTAATTTAGCGTGAAATTAAAAGGGGTTAAGCGAATGTACAGCCTACAAGGGGCATACCCCAGGGAGGACAAAACAAAAAATAAAGAAAAGAAAATTAAAATGCTTACTCCCCGGTACAACCCGCCGGGGAGGAATTGGGAGGTCCAGCACAACCCGCTGGGATAGGTATAGTAAGCATAAAGCAGTACTGTGGCTCTAAAACATGTCAGATAACTTTCAGTGATAAAAGGGTTGAGAGCTTCTCTCTCTAGAATCTAGAGAGAGAATGCACTCCCCTCCACTTCCTACCAATTTTTTTAACAAAATTCACCAAACCTCTGTTTGGTTTAGTTCATCTAGTGTGGATTTTCTTCACCCCTATCAAAATATGGGGAATCTAAGTTCTCACGAGGTTTTCATCAGTTGGGTTTTTCCCAAACGCCAGATGGTGTTCTTCCATAAAAGGGGCTTGGTTTTCTTCATTCAACCAACATATCGTTTACTCCCAAGTTTCATGGGAGCTAACACCCACAGGAGCTATCCGGTTCCCAAGTTCTTCATGGGAGCTATTCGGTTCCCTACATCAAATACCAATCGTTTGAAGTTCGTTCTCAACAGGGGGAGCCTGGGTTCTGTTGGCCAAGATCCAAGACCCGTGGTGCTCCTTCAAGCTCAGATTCCAGCGTGAGATCCAACTGGGTTTCAACTTGAACATACACAAGCAGCAGCTCCTAAGAACGGCTACACACTGAAGCTTTTGAGATTTCGGGTCCTGAAACGGGCTCTTCCACGGCGGCTATGTTCCTCCCGTTAGGTGTCGCCCGTGTCACGGCGGTGGGGGTAATACCACACTTGGTCTCTGGCTGCTAAGGTGAGTCTGTGATGTAGGATCTGATCTTGGGAGCAGGCCGGTGCTTTTCCGTTCTCCGGGGTTCAACTGGAAAATCAGTTTGTGAAGGAGAGTGAGATCCACTCTCTCCCTCCTGCAAGTGGGCTACTGCCTTGTTAAAAAGGACCATGTGGGGCAGCACAATTTTTGTAGTCTGCCAAACCAATTCACACGCAAAACAGGGGAGTACCAAGCCACTATCTATTGGATATTCACAATATCATATATTTGGCAAGCAAAAGTCAGTGGGCTATTTACCCAAAAAGATAAATTGACACTTCAAGAAGAGATTCCACGTTGGTTACTATTATTATATGGAGTGGAGTGACCAGCCTCATGATACCTTTTTCGGATGAAACAATCCCAAGCGGTGCCAGCTAGAAAGCTGGCAGAAAAGGAAGCTTACGGTGGACTTTTCAATTTGCTCTAGAGATGACAGCTTGCTCGCATTATTGCCAAGTGGTGGGCCTTTGTGCCGGATACCAACAGTTGGCCTTTGTGCCGTTAAAAAAAAACAGTTGGCCTTTGTGCCCATTAATCCAAATTTTTGTCTATTTCATTCCAATCCTAGCGAGTTGTGTTAGGACCACTATTTTCCCACCCGGCGGGATGTGTCGGGGAGTACGCACTTTTTTTCTTTCTTTTCTTTATTTTCATTTTGTCCTTCCTGGGGTATGCCCCTTGTAGGCTGTACATTCGCTTAACCCCTTTTAATTTCACGCTAAATTACCCAAAAAAAGCATAAAGCAAGAGATAAATCTATTAATCGTGGCTCCAAACAGCCCATAACATCTGCAAAATAGAACCGTTGTGTAGAGAATTGAGGTGGGGCCGCTGAACGGAGTCCCATGAATTGTTTAATGATTTGCCACCTGCATATTGGTTGGCATAATGACCATGCCTTCCTTTGAAAATGCTCAGATTATGACTAGGTAAGATAGAGGATACAAATTTCCCAATGAATATCCGGCCCCACAACCAGCTGTGCGCCATCCTCCTGTACCTTCCCTGGATGTATGTTACTGTAAAGTAGGCCAATTTTCTCGAAATTCCACCCCTTTTCCTGGCTCTATACGAAGCCCAGACACAGTAGGCGTGAGCTAAACACTCCACCCATCTGGACACAAAGGCCAGACGCAGGGATGGTGTGAAACACACACGCCACTCTCCGGACTCATCAGCACCAGAAACAAGGGTAGAACAATTGAATATCCAGGAGCAACAAAACTGCTCGGAGTTGAACCACTAACCTAACAGTGATTGTTTCTCTGGGATTCATCAGAGCCCAGAACTCGAAGCACAAAAACCACTCTAAACTCATCTAAATCCAGGAAATGCGGGACGGAACCATTGATTCCATACAACCAAAGTAAACTTCAGCCAAGAATCCAAATAAATAAATCTAGCAAATTAGGGGACAATCACTATGATGACCCTCTAGATGTAGAACAGCCCCAAATGGAGCTCGATGAACTCCAAAGACATATTCAAACGCATAAGAAAGGAAGCTAGATCCAAAACTACCTTAGCCTTACCTATGAAGCGCCAGGATCCGTAATGGAATGACCCCTTCCACCGTGACACCACCGACACATAGCGGAAAGGAACTGATACGCGAGGAAGACTGCAACAGTGCTAGAAACTATGCTCCCGATCTGCAGTGCGCTCAAACCCAAAGCCGATAGAGTCCTTCATCATCAGGCCTATAAGCCTTTTGCAAACGTTGTGATAGCTGGGGTTGCTGAACCGAGGCTTCATACCCAGAAAATCCATGGCCGAGAGTCCCATCAGAGCAGGAACCTCCGACGTGGATACGATGGGTCTGGAGCGATTGAATGGTTAGGGTATTTGAACTTCTCAGATCCCCTTTTGTGTGAGGAGCGATTGAATATTTGGAGATGTTGTTCATGGCCGGAGTCTCCATCAGACATAGAAACCCCCGACGTGGGTGAAAGCACGAACAACCCTCTTCGATTGAGGTATTACCTCAATTTGTGGAAGCGACTGAATGGTTACTGGACTTCCAGATCCCCCTTTTGCTTTTTGTTGCTCGCCATGCAGTGGTTGAATAGGGATAGAACGCCCTGAAATCAGGATGATTTAGGGTGTGATCGAGTAGAGCCGCCCTGGAATCAAGATAATTTAGGGCGTGATTTTGAAAAAATTTGGGTAGAAATCAGAGGAGTGCATTCTCTCTCTTGTTAGAGAGAGAAGCTCTCAACTCTTCTCTCTCTTTTTTAAGATTAAGAATCTTGGGGCTTGGTTTTCGCGTTGTCCCTCCCTCAGAAAAGCTTGTTGCAGCGCCTGAGAAGGGGAGTCCTGTGAGTGCCTGGGACTGTGGATTCCATATGAAGTAGTCGTTTTAGGAAAAGAGGACTGGGTGTTTTTTGGGGATGATGGAGTGCGGTGGGGTTCTCGGACATTAGCTCCTGTGAGATTTCCGATTTCATCAGCGTTAGGGCTAAGATCCCCAAATGCGTATGTGGGCGAAGTGGAGTTAGGGTTAATAGAGTGAGGAAGATTTGGAAAAACATCTGGGTTTTGAAGATCGAGAGGGGAATGGAGTTGAGAAGCTTTCTTCTGCTTCATCCGAACCTCATGTGAGTCGATTGCAGATGATAGAGGAACGTCGGCCATGGTTATCGCAGGTGAATCCTCCATCTCTAGGGTTTCTCACGGGGAACACGTAAATCGCCTGAATCACCAGAGGAAAGCTGACGTCATCCTTTTGCACCCCTTTGAGAGCTTAGGGATACCCAGCTCAGACTTCTCCAAGCTGAACTTAAAAAGCTTAACACAAAGGAGTACAGTGACATTTCTAAAAGGGCAAGTGCTGCTAGACTACAACTTGATCAAGTTCAGGCTGATCTTGGACGAGATCCCACAGATGCTGTTAAGCAAGCAAATGAGAGAAATTTGTGTAAACAATACCTCGTCCTTGTCAGAGCTGAGGAAAGCTTTGCTAGGCAAAAGTCTAGAATTCAATGGCTTAAATTGGGAGATCAGTGTACTTCATACTTCTTTAAGTCCATTTCACGCAACAGAAACAGGAATAGAATCACCAGTTTAGTACTTCCTAATGATTCTATTACCCACGATCCTGTTGAGATTAAGTCAACTTTTATTGATTACTACACATCTCTTCTAGGTTCTGCTCACCCTTCTGGTTTTTCTGGCCACTCTAGAGTGAGTCAGTTGGTTGCTACTAAACTATTGGATTCTCAAAGAGATGTAATGATTTCTGAAATTACCAATTTGGAGATTAAAGAAACATTCATGTCTCTCAATCCTAGCAAAGCCCCTGGTCCTGATGGTTACAATGCTGGGTTCTTTCAAAGATCCTGGAGTGTTGTGGGAAATGAAGTTACCTCTGCTGTGAGGAACTTTTTCAGATCCGGGAAACTCCTCACTAAGGCTAATTCTACAAGCATTGCCCTTGTTCCTAAGATCCCTAACCCTACCAAGGTTGGTGACTTTAGACCCATATCATGTTGCAACACTATTTACAAGTGCATTGCTAAGATCCTTGCGAAAAGGATTCAAGTTGCTCTTCCTCACCTCATTGATCCTGTTCAATCTGGATTTGTGAAAGGGCGTAGAATTACTGATAATATTTTTCTTACTCAAGAGATCATGAGAGACTATCACAAGAATTCCTCTACACCAAGATGTGCCATGAAAGTTGATATCATGAAAGCTTATGACAATGTTAATTGGGCTTTTCTTTGGGAAATTCTTACTTCTATGAATTTCCACCCTCAGATGATTAACTGGATAAAGGCATGTATTTCTACGGCCAACTATACATTGAGCATTAATGGTGACTCCACTGGTTATATTATGGGCAAGAAAGGATTGAGGCAAGGTGATCCCTTGTCCTCTTACCTTTTTGTCATAGTCATGGAGGTTCTCACCCAACTCCTTAGGGAGAAATCCCAGAGTCCCAATTTCCATTTTCACTGGAGATGTGATAAAACCAAGTTAATCAACCTGTGTTTTGCTGATGATCTCATGATCTTTTGCAAAGGGGAATTAAGTTCCATCCTCTGCATTCAAGAGGCTCTCCTTGAGTTCAAAGCATTGTCTGGCCTATCTCCTAGCCCTAGCAAGAGTAGCATTTTCTTCTCAGGTGTCCCATCCACTGTCAAACAATCCATACTTGATGCCTTGCACTTTCAGGAAGGTACACTTCCAGTAAGATACCTTGGAGTTCCCCTTATTTCCACCAAGCTCAAGTATTTGGATTGTAAGTCACTCATTGATAGAATTACTAATCGAACCAAGTCTTGGGCCAATAAATACCTTTCCTACGCTGGTAGGATCCAATTGGTCAAGTCTGTATTATTTTCCATGCAGACCTATTGGTCTTCTATCTTTATTCTCCCCAAAAGAGTGGTAAAGGAAATTGAAAGTATCCTTAGATGTACCTTGGTTTTGGCTGTTGTATTAGTGCCAGCTGGGCTGCCAATTCTGGGCAGACAGCTGCTGTTCTGGGTTAGTCAAAAAACAGCTGAAATGCTGTCCAATTTTCTCCAGGTTTTGCCTATCCTTGGGGGGGCTGTCCCTTGGAGCTTATGGTTATGGCCTTGTAATCTTTAGCAGGCTACGGTTCTATGGTTATTAACTCAAGCTAGCTGTGGTCATGCACATGCACAAGTTAGAAGTCTACGGTTCTTTGGTTCTAAGTTCTAGTGGGCTGTGGATATTACATTCATCACATTCTCACGCTTCATGCGCATGCTCAAGCACAAGCAGGCTATGGTTCTTATCTCAAGCAAGCTATCTTCATCGTCCTTGCTTATATAATCTTCAAATGTCAAGCTACTTTTTGTAATTTTGTCACATCATTTCCCTACCTAATGTAGCCTTTTGGCCATCCCTTCAATTTTAGTCTTTCTTTCTTTCTTTTTTCTTTTTCTTTTTTCTTTTCCTTTTGTTTTGTCCTCCCTGGGGTATGCCCCTTGTAGGCTGTACATTCCTTTTCCCCTTTTATTTTCACGCTTGGTTTACCGGAAAAAAAAAAAAAAGTATCCTTAGATCATTCTTCTGGACTGGATCAGAACTGAAACACACAAGTGCCAAAGTGTCTTGGAATCACCTTTGTTCCCCAAGGAAAGAAGGCGGACTTTTTTTTTTTTGGGTAATTTAGCGTGAAATTAAAAGGGGTTAAGCGAATGTACAGCCTACAAGGGGCATACCCCAGGGAGGACAAAAAAAAAAAAAAAAAAAAAAAAAAGTGGTCCCCGGCACAACCCGCCGAGGTGGGAAATTTGGTGGTCCTAGCACAACCCGCTAGGATAGGAATTAAATAGATAACTTGTTAAATGTTGATTTGCTTGGAAACATGCATTGCAGCTGTATCCGATTTGAACAATAATTGATTTGAGACTTTCAGCCGAAAAGGCTGGTGATATGCATGGGCCCCAATGGACCAATTGTTCTCGAATTGACCAAAAAGAATTGGTCCTTGAGATGGTAGTTACTTAGTTCGGTCAAAGGCCAACAAAATGGACCCACCAATATAGCCTTTATGTTGAATGCTCCATGATGATTTTGTAGCTTTCTTCATGCGTGAAATCAATGGGCCCACTAAGGCTGATGCAGTGATGTTGGTAGCATAAGATTTTGACCATTGAACACATGGGTACAGCTATCCCTGCCACTTTGCAGAGTTGGTGGGACACAAACCCACTTTGTGTAAAAAACAAAAGCATCCGATGCTTTTAACTGGTGAACCCTTTGCGTGAAATGGGCCCACCATTTGCTTTGACTAATGGCTAATGGCACAGCACACTGCCATTTACATGTAATAAAAGAAATTGGGCTGCATTTGGATTGGACCGAAAGGCCATCAGTTGGACCGAATGGCTAACTGTAGAGTCAACCTTTTTTCACGTGATAAAGAGTAGTAGAGTACCACCGAAATAGCTGAGATTTTACATCTGTGCATTGATCACAGTGGTCCCCACTCTTCAATAACTTTCTCGTTGAGGAGTGTTTGGCTTCCAAACATCATTTTTGGCACTGTTCATCATCCTCATCAGAGAACAAAATCCAGAGAACTCCAACACAACCGCCTAACAGTACAAGGTCTAACTCCAAAACAGTTTGAACTTCACAACGCCAGAAACCCATATGGAATTACCACTCCGCCGTGACATCTCGACACCTAACGGACGTGAACTGATACGAAGAAGATGAACAAACCAAAGGGAGACGAACCTGAACTGTGAAGCACCCGTGTGGTGCTCTGTGGCAGATCATTCATCAGGCCAGCAAGAGCCATTTAAAATCATTGAAATAGGTGGAGTTTCTGAGATGAAGTCAAACCAGAGAACACCATAGAAACCTCCTGATGAGGTCGAACCCCATCTCTGCGAGCTCTGCCTCCTTGGAAATCAGATTCTTTGTTGTTCTTCTTTGCTGGATGGAGATAGTGCAAGATCATGAAAATAAATAAGAAGTCGTCATAATCACCCATAAGAGAGATAGTGCAAGATCATGAAAATAAAAAAGTAGCCCGTGGTGTTATCAAATGATCAAGGATAGGGCTAAGGATAGGTGAACTCCCCAACCAAGCTGACGATCATGATTGACAGAGCCAGCCCCAAAGGATAAACCTCGGATCAGAGAAAACCAGGCCACCACTATGTAGAACACATCTAATGGTAATCTCCGCCATCGGGCTTTGTCCACACACAATCAACCAAACGGTGCAGCTATCCTAATCCATAAATCCCCACACACGATAAAATAAAGGAATACCCTTCACAATGAATAAAGAACACGCACAAAGAACTCGGGGCCAAAGGTGGATAAGACCTTCGGACCATGCTATGGTAGATCAAAGTCTAGGGTCAGCTCCAAAGTAAACTTCGTCCCCTTCGAAGAACCTCAGATCATAGAACTCAAGCCATCAACCTAAGTAACTATGCCATCGGACCCCAAGTCGATCACTACCAAACGCCGAAAAACAGCCATAACCAAATACCCTATGTGAGACCATACCCAATTAGGAGGAAAATAGAACCATAGTGACCCCCGCTACGAAAACAGTACGCACACAAAGAACTCGGGACCAAAGGTGGATGAGACCTTCGGACCATGCTAAGGCAGAACCATGACTAGGGTAAGCCTCAGAGAAAACTCCGTCCCTCTCGAAGAACTCCAGCCCATAGAAACTTTGGCCATCAACCTAAGTAGCTACGCCTTCGGACCCATGTCAATCTCTACCAGACGCCGATAAACAGCCATGAACCAAATTCCAAATGCGCAACCGTAACCAAGC
The DNA here is from genome assembly GCA_016920895.1 of Vaccinium myrtillus. NCBI lineage: Eukaryota > Viridiplantae > Streptophyta > Magnoliopsida > Ericales > Ericaceae > Vaccinium > Vaccinium myrtillus. The sequence goes on along the minus strand of CM029275.1, from coordinate 31,275,087 downwards.
AGGAGAAAAATAGAACCACAATAATAACCATATAGCCCAATTTCGGGACACTGTGTCTACCAATGCCTTGAAATATGATGTAGGCCCACATAGCCTGATAATAGGTACCGAGATCTGTACCCTTTGTTGTTTGATGAATCTGAAGTTGGAGAACCCAAAAAGTGAGTCCCCATACCCAAAAATGAAGAAGACCACCTTAAACCAGCGGCTTCTTAGATCCCCTTTTGTAAATAGCGCCCAGAGGTACTCATCTCTGTAGATCTCCTTTTTGGACCGCAAATGCGGGTTCTCTACGCAGACCTCATAAAAATGAAGCTCTTTACAACCGACCCATGGATCCCCTTTTCGGATGACCCATCATCGAATAGACATGAGGCTGAGCATCTCCGATCAGAGCATAATATTACCTCTGGATCAGATTTGTGGGTAGAAGAGTGCAAGGGAGTGCATTCTCTCTCTAGGTTTAGAGAGAGAAGCTCTCAACCTTATGTTGCCCCAAGCAGTGTAGCCTGTAAGCATGTTTTGTTGCTATTTATAATGGTCATTCTCCTTACTAACTGCTTTGTCAAGACTAATAATAGTTGCAGGTTGAGATCTCACATGAGTGTGCTCAATACTTCTTACCAAGTGGCTGCCTTGCTGTGTGTATAAGGCTGTTGCAGGTCCATCACAAAGACTTCACCAACACAGGATCACATTGTGATACAAATGGTCCTTTTGCACAGCAACAAATGGTTCAACTGCTACATTTCATGCTTGTTGAGCAGTGGGATGAGTTTATGCTTACTGTTTTACTGCTTACTGTTTAGTTGCTTGTGCTTTGTGGACTGCCACTTTATGGGCAGAGCTGTTGTTTTCACTGTAATTCTAACTTCTGTTGTTCCTCACTTTGATGTTGTATTTGGAGATTTAGCCTAGCTTAGGGGGGCTGTCCCTTAGCACGTTTGATCCCCTTTGGGAGGGGGCGTCCTCCCGTGTTGGCTAGCACTTAGTCCCTCAAAATCTTCCAGAGGTTTGCTGTAACAGCAGCAGCAGTTCACAGCATTCCAACAGCTGCTGCCTCCAACTCCAAGGTTTAGAGTTCTTGCTGCCCAGCCAACTCAAGTGCCACTCCAAGCAGATGGATTACAAACACTCGTACATTCTCCCATGGATTACTGCTACCACTGCAGTTTTCTGCTACCTGTTGGAAGTCTATCTCTTCCTCTTTCTTTTCTTTTTCAGCTGCTGCTATTGTACGCAGTGGCTGGCACCTTGAGGGTGCTCCAAATACGAACGGGTCATGGCGAAATTTTCAAATTTTCGGCCTCGGACAAGCATCCTTTTGTTACAACTCTTGTTGAGTTATCTCGCTACTTTATTAGCTCTATTGTATTAGCATTTATGCTTTAACAGGCTATCCCTTTGTACTCCTCATGTAGCCTTTGTTTCTTAATCATCTTTTTAGAAGGTTAGGAAACATTCGGATTTACCATTCTAGATACTTGTAGCCAGTTGGCGTAGGTTCTTCCTTTTTATATTGTTCTTTGTTTGTATTTTGTCCTCCTGGGGTATGCCCCTTGTAGGCTGTAAATTCGGTTAGCCTTTTTTTATTTCAAGCTCATTTACCCAAAAAAAAAAAAAAAAAATCCGCTCATGTGGGGACCGCAGATTCCTTCATGAATTTCCTCCATTACCCTTTTCGTGTCATCACCATGGATGCACAATTTGTGCATGCCACAGTATGACCTTTTGTATAACCTTCCACTGCAGAGGATGTATTGTGATGCCAGCCTTTGTAATGCTATTCGATCTTTCTTGTTTGCTCCTTTTTTTTTTTTTGGGTAAATTAGCTTGAAATTAAAAGACGTTAAGCGAATGTACAGCCTACAAGGGGCATACCCCAAGAAGGACAAAATGAAAAAAAGAAGGAAAAGAAAAGTGCGTGGTCCTCGACACAACCCGCCGGGGTGGGAAAATAAGAAGTACCGGCACATCCCGCGCGGCATAGGTGTAAATAAGCAAAAATGCAATAAACATAGTACATAATTTTTTAACGCCATGCACAACCCGCAAGGCTAGGATAATATAATAAGCATGCGCACAAATGAATAACATGTTGTGGGCCCAAGAAGAGCACCCGCTGTATAAGATGTGAGTTAGCCCGTGCTCGCGTTCTATTAGCCTAGCTATCCCAAAGGAAAGAACGACATCAAGGACATGAGCACGGGCATGCAAATAGCCATAACTAAGTGGTGATATATGGAACAACCAACCCTCAACAGTGGAAACAACAGTAGCTGAGCAGCCCGGACCAAATGAGATAAGCCTCTAGCAGTTTGGCAAGCAAATATACCCAAGGGAACCCTCCCATAGAACCCTTACACTGAACACATGCCTAGTTTGCTACTCGCTCCAAACATCATAGTCTAGGCTCCCAAGTCATCAGGCTTCCTCTGTTTTCGGTGACTATCCATATTGGTTGCAGATGAGGTCCAATCCAAAGTAAGAGTACCCCGCAGTGATTTCAAATAGACAATGATAGGACTAAGGACAGGTGGAATCCCTAGTCAAGCTAAAGATCGTGATAGACAGAGTCAGCCCCAGAAGATACCTCCCAGACCAGAGAAACCAAGGCCACCACTATGCAACATCCATCGGTGATCTCCGCCCTCGGACCCTGAACACACACAATCAACCTCAAGGTGCAAGTATCTCGTCCGTCATCCTCCACATACGGTAACATAAAGTGCCCCCTAAAACAATGGAGACGACAAATGCAGAGCAGCACAGACCAAATGAGATAAGCCTTAGGCAGTTCGGCAAGCAATAAAAACCACATGTACCCTCCCATAGAACCCGTACACTGAACACATGCCTAGTCCACCACCCGCTCCAAACATCATAGTCCAAGGCAGACCATCGTCAATTTCGCCAATACTCATCACATACTCATAGGCTGGCCTATTCCTTTGCTCGATCATGATCGGTCTCATTCTCACTCCCACGGGCAATTCTACCATGGATGCCAGAGTAGCAAGAGCGTCGGCAAACTGATTCTTCATCCTCGGGATATGCGTGAAAGTAACTTGCTCAAATCGATGAATCAGATCGTCGAGGTCTTTGTGGTATGGCTTCAATTTTTCTTCTCGTACTTTCCAATCACCGTTGGCTTGAGAAACTACCAGATTTGAATCTCCGACTACTTCCAATTTCTTTACCCCGATTTCAAAAGCAGCCTCCATTCCAACGATGCATGCTTCATACTCCGCCTGGTTATTGGTAACTTCGAAATTTAACTTGAAAGAGAGAGGAATGTGAGGCCCTTCTGGTGAGACCAACAGTATGCCGATCCCGAATCCTCTCTGATTTGCAGCCCCATCGAAGTACAATTTCCAAACATCTTCTATTATTGTCATAACGCTTTCATCGGGAAACTGGAACTCCGTATCTTCTGGTCCTTCGATCGGATGATCTGCCACGGCCCTGCCTTTCACTGATTTTCGCGTCACATATTTGAGTTCAAATTCAGCCAACAAAAGCAACCATCGTGCTAACTTTCCGGTGAGTGCTGGTTTCTCAAACAGATATTTGAGGGGATCCATTCGGGAAATCAACACGACCGAATAAGCTAACATGTAATGCCTTAGCTTTTTAGAGGCCCACACAAGAGCCCAACAAGTCTTCTCTAAAGGTGTGTATCTTTCTTCGGCTCCGACCATCTTCTTGCTTAAATAATACACCGCATTCTCGATACCTGCTTCACCTTCCTGTGCCAACATACAACCCATTGCAGATTGTGTTACTGATAAATACAGAATCAGAGGCTTTCCAGGTGTCGGTGGCAACAATACTGGGGGACTTTGAAGATACTGCCGGATTCATTCAAAAGCTTTCTGGCACTTGTCATCCCACTTGAACAGTACTCCTTTCTTGAGCAAATGAAACATCGGCTCGCAAGTTGAAGTTAACTTGGCGATGAATCTGCTGATGAACTGGATTTTTCCAAGAAAACTCCGAACTTCTTTCTCCGTCTTTGGCGGCTCCATTTCCAATATTGCCTTGATTTTTGATGGATCAACTTCAATCCCTCTGGTGGTGATCATGAACCCCAACATCTTCCCAGCGGTGACTCCGAACGTGCACTTTTGCGGATTGAGACGCATTCGGTATTTCCGTATCCTTTCAAAGAACTTGCGCAATGCCGGGAGATGTCCTTCTCTCTCCTTTGCCTTTACAATCATGTCATCTACATACACCTCAACTTCTCGGTGCATCATATCATGTAACAGAGTCGTGGCAGCTCGTTGATAAGTTGACCCTGCATTCTTCAATCCGAATGGCATGACCCTGTAACAAAACGTCCCCCATTCTGTGGTGAAGGTTGTTTTCTCTCGATCTTCTGGTGCCATCAGAATCTGGTTATACCCCGAAAACCCATCCATGAATGACAGCAGTGCGTGCCCTGCCGTGTTGTCCACCAACACATCAATGTGAGGCAAGGGAAAATCGTCTTTCGGACTGGCCTTGTTCAAATCTCTGAAATCTACACACACCGTGATTCTTCCGTCCTTCTTGGGCACTGGCACGATATTTGCAACCCACTGTGGATATTCAGTTACCATCAAAAAGCCGGCATTGAACTGCTTGGTAACTTCCTCTTTGACTTTTTCAACCCAATCCGGCCTTATTTTCCTCAGTTTCTGTTTTACTGGTTTTGCATCGGGATACAAGGGAATTCGATGTTGCACAATTTCAGGATCGATTCCGGGCATATCTACGCGGGACCAAGCGAAAACATCTTCAAATTCTTTGAGCAAATCGACGAGTAATTTTTGCTCCTCCGAAGATAGCCCGGAACCGATTTGAACCATGCGAGGATTCTCCTCATCTCTCAATTTAATTGAAATTCTTTTTTTTTTTTGGGTAAATAAGCTTGAAATAAAAAGGGGCTAACCGGATGTACAGCCTACAAGGAGCATACCCCAGGGAGGACAAAGAAAAAACAAAACAAAAGAAAGGAGAGGGAAGTAAAACCAACACATCCCGTTGGGGAGGAAGGCCTAAGCAATGTGTACAATAAGTATAGTGATCTAAAGATGTTTCTCTCCCATCTATCAGAGGAGAGAGAAACACCATACAAAATGACATGGACTGCTTGAACTTAAGACTTGATGCTTGAGCCTTGGGGAATCTTTGGAAAGGTCCTTGGGATAGGACCAGGACATGAAACTTGAAGCTAGACTTGAGACTTGGAATAGGACCATGGAGAACTTGGAATAGGACCTTGGACCTTGAGCATAGAACATGAACTTGAAGCTTGATGCTTGCAGCATCAACCTGACACCATGTCATGCCTTCATGGAATTGGGCTAAACTTGGCATTGCAAATAAGGTCGGGACTTGGAGTAACTCGGGATATAGAACCCAAAACCCAATCGCTTCGATGCATCATCCGCAATCGCCGCTGACCTTTGAAATGTTGCACCGAGCCTGCTGCATTTGAGCCATGCTACCGCAAACCGCCGATCTTTGAACTATCACTATCGGGCTTTGCAGATCAGCTGCAATCGCAAAGATTGAATCTGCTGCACTTGAGCCATGCAAAGAATCGCAAACCGCTTGCTGCATTCTCGCCGCAACAATGCCGCAAAGCTGCTGCAGCAACCTACTGCTGTTGAGCTGCTGCAGCAATCTGCTGCTGCTGTGCTACTGTGCCACTGCTGGAAAATTAAGGTCTTAATCCAAGGGACAACCCCCCAAGGATAGGTCTAAATCTGGAAAATTTAGGCAGCATGACGGCTGTTTTTTCACAATCTCAGAATATCAGATGTCTGCCCAGAATGGCAGCCCATAAACACATTCTTTTATACAACTAATCTACAATATGATGACATAGATAGAAATAAATGGATAGCATGACAGAAGAGAAGATCTCAGCTCTGCATCTAAACATGACACAACCAGAGAGTAAGCTACCTAATCTGGTATCAACTGGGCAGTCCACAATCCACAATGAATATGAATATCACAGGTACTGACAAAAATTCAAGAACTGAATAACAGTAAGCCTAGAATTTTGTGTCTCACCCTTCATCTCCCTTGAGTCCTCACAACTTCTATCCCTCTCTAGGGGTCCAATCTCCCTCAAAATTCTCACCAGATTCCCCAACAATGAAATATGAACTCTCTTGAATAAATTCAGAGGCTCAAACCACTCAGCTCACTGGGTACACTCAAATAAAGTAGATCACACACATAGAAACAGGCAGTCAGCAGTGGCTAGTACTGAACAGATCACACACATAGTAGAGAACTACTACTGAGCAGTAAACATACCACCCAGCAGTATATGCAGCAGCAGCATTCAAGTTGGATGGAAAACCTGCATTCAAATTTCCCAAATGGGATGTGAGTAGTAAAAAGTTCTGAAGCTTTTGGCTTAAGACTTGCATCCTGAGCCTTTCCATTGAACCTGTCCATCTATCAATCTGTCAATCTGAGCCACAAATTAGCAAATGGTTGGGATGAAATGAGTAATAAACATTCTTTGACTATTAAATGCCACCCTTCCTCACCCTTCACCCTTCCTCACTTAATGAGAATTAATGTTCCATGATTCAAGGAGGTCCAATGAGCCACAAGGGGTTCTGGATAAGGACAGCAGTCTATATCTAATGTCATCACAAATTCTGGCCACAACATAATGTACAGTGTGCTGCACATTCTGGAATTTCCTAGTGTTTCTCTCAATCCATACATGATAGAGAGTCACAGTAAAGGACAATCTAGCAAGGATGCTTCTCAGGCCTTTCCCTTTAAAGGTGCAAAGATGGGAGATCCAGCTAGCAAGTGATTGTGCATGCCATCTAAAATGAGACTTAAGGGACACTGTTTCCCACACTTGTTTAGTGAATGGACAGTTAAAGAAGAGATGATCATGGCTCTCATTGCCAGAGCAGAAACTACAACATGGGGAATCAATGATCCCAAACTGGACAAGCCTATCACCAGTGGACAGCCTGTTTTGAATAGCAATCCAACTTATTAGACTGCATTTAGGGATGTGGGATGAGAACCAAACAATGTGATACCACTCAACAATGGGAGAATGTATTCTGAGCTGGTCCCACAGAGATGAGGTAGTGAACACCCCGTCATGATTGAGGGTCCATTTACAAGTATCAGAGGAACCATGCAAGGGAGGAAGGGCCTCCCTGATCTCATTGAGCTCCCAAGTCTGGGTGATAGGGAATTTCCATTGGGTGTTATTGTCTAAGATAGCAGACACATGGGCTCCCTTAGGGATACCAGAGTCATACAAGATACGAGTGCCATATTTGACAATCAGAGGGCCATGGGGATGCCAGTTATCATACCAAAGGGAAGTGTTGGAACCATCACCGATCTGGTACTGAATGTATGGTTGAATTAGGGGACGAAGTTGAAGCAGCTTCCTCCAAGTCCATGAAGGACTGCTAGGAATTTTGATTTGCCAGAAACTCCTACCTTTGAGTAAGTAGGATTTCACCCATTGGCACCACATGGACTGCTCACCACCTGAGATAAGGTACCAGATATGTTTGGCCATAGCAGCCCTATTCCAACTTTGGAGAGATTTAAAGCCCAAACCCCCTTCTTTCTTAGGAGTACATAAGTGCTCCCAAGAGATTTTAGCCCCAGTGCTTCTAAGGTCAGCCCCAGTCCAGAAGAATGATCTAAGGATAGACTCAACTTCCTTAATGACTTTCTTAGGGAGGATGAATATAGAGGACCAGTACGTTTGCATGGAAAACAGTACCGACTTAATCAATTGAACTCTCCCTGCATAAGACAAATATCTGTTGGCCCAAGATTTGGTGCGATTCGTGATTTTATCAATGAGGGCCTTACAATCTGTGTATCTAAGTTTAGTGGAAATGAGGGGAACACCAAGATATCTAACAGGGAGGGCACCCTCCTGGAATCCCAACGCTCCAATAATGGCAGTTTTGATTGTGGAGGGGACCCCAGAGAAGAATATGCTACTTTTACCAGGACTTGGAGACAGTCCGGAAAGAGCCTCAAATTCAGCAAGTGCATCTTTGATGCATTGAATAGAGCCCAATTCCCCTTTGCAAAAGATCATGAGATCATCTGCAAAGCATAGATTGATGATCTTAGTTTTATCACACCTCCAATGGAAATGAAAGTTGGGGTTATGAGATTTTTCTTTCAACAATTGGGTGAGGACCTCCATAACAATAACAAAAAGGTATGAGGACAAGGGATCTCCTTGTCTCAGACCTTTTTTGCCCTGAATAAAACCAGTGGGTTCGCCATTTATACTCAGAGAGTAATTAGCAGTGGAAACACATGCTTTGATCCATTGAATCATTTGGGGATGGAAGTTCATGGATTCAAGTACATCCCACAGGAAATTCCATCTGACATTATCATAGGCTTTCATAATGTCAACTTTTAAAGCGCACCTAGGTGAGACAGAATGCTTGTGGTAACCCCTCATGATTTCCTGAGTAAGGAAAATATTATCAGCTGTCCTTCTACCTTGCACAAAACCAGATTGCACAGGGTCAATGAGATGGGGAAGGACCGCTTGGATTCTCTTGGAGATGATTTTGGCAATGCACTTGTATATGGTATTACAACATGAGATTGGCCTAAAATCCCCAACTTTGGAGGGGTTAGGAATTTTGGGGACAAGAGCAACACTGGTAGAATTGGCTTTAGCAAGCAGCCTACCAGATCTGAAGAAGTTCCTAACTGCTGAGGTCACATCCTGCCCAACAACAACCCAAGCTTTTTGAAAAAAACCAGCATTGTACCCATCAGGACCAGGGGCTTTATTAGGATTGAGAGACAAGAAGGTTTCCTTAATCTCTAAATTAGAGACCTCGGATATCATAGAATCCCTTTGGGCATTAGAAAGTTTGGTGCTAATGAGCTGATTAATTCTAGGACCACCATGATACTGTGTGGAGTGGGGGGTACCTAGCAATTGAGTATAATACTCAACAAAAGTAGATTTGATCACTCCAGGGTCCTGAGTGAGACTTCATAGGAAGGAAACCTTCCTTGAAACCAAGAGTGTCCAAAATTGAATCTTTAACAGTGGATGGAACCCCAGAGAAGAAGACATTGCTCTTCCCTGGGCTAGGAACAAGACCAGAGAGTGAAGAGAACTCAGTGAGGGCTTCTTGGATGCATTTGATGGAACTTAGATCTCCTTTACAGAAGATCATGAGATCATCAGCAAAACAAAGGTTGATAATTTTGTCTTATCACATCTCCAATGGAAATGAAATGTGGGATTAAGGGACTGTTCTCTGAGGAGCTGAGTGAGAATTTCCATGACAATAACAAAGAGATAGGAGGAAAGGGGGTCTCCCTGCCTTAAACCTCTTTTCCCCATGATATTGCCAGTGATCTCCCCATTAATACTCAGAGAGTAATTAGCAGTTGAAATGCAAGCCTTGATCCAATTGATCATTGTAGGATGGAAATTCATGGAGTGAAGAACATCCCATAAGAATTCCCACCTAACATTATCATAGGCTTTCATAATATCTACCTTCAAGGCACATTTAGGAGTGGGAGAGTGCCTGTGGTAATCTCTCATGATTTCTTGGGTGAGAAAAATATTGTCAGCAATCCTTCTACCCTTGACAAACCCTGACTGGACAGGGTCAATGAGGTGAGGGAGAGCAACCTGAATCCTATGCGCAAGAATCTTGGCAATACACTTGTAGATTGTATTACAACAGGAGATGGGTCTATAGTCCCCCACCTTGGAAGGATTAGGGACTTTAGGAACCAGAGCAATGATGGTGGAATTTGCCTTAGTGAGAATTCTGCCAGATCTAAAGAAGTTTCTGACAGCAGAAGTGACTTCATGCCCCACAACATGCCAGGTCTTTTGAAAGAAGTCAGCATTATATCCATCAGGGCCAGGAGCTTTGTTAGGATTCAAAGACATGAAGGTATCTTTGATCTCTTGGTTAGAGATCTCAGAAACCATAGTCTCTTTCTGATCATTGGATAGCTTGGAAGCTACCAATTGATTAATCCTGGTAGCACCATCATACTGAGAAGAGTGTGGCTTACCAAGTAGATTGGCGTAAAAATCTACAAAGGTAGATTTGATGATTATAGGATCATGAGTAAGACTGTCATCAGTAAGGACAAGACTTGTGATCTTGCTTCTATTTCTCTTTTGAGTGATGGACTTGAAGAAATAGGAAGTACATAACCCAGGGGTTGAGAGCTTCTCTCTCTATTTTAGAGAGAGAATGCACTCCCCTATCTCAAAATTTTTAGATCTAGACTCAATCACCTGATTGAAGGCTTATTTCAACTATCATCTCCACTCAATACAACTATCATCTCCACTCCATAGTTCGTGCAAACTGATGGAAGGCTTTTTGAGAATGCATCTCCAGCTTGAGAGCAACAGAGTTCGGTCTAATGAAGTTTTCCAACTATAGCGCCAATGGGGGTTGGCTACTGCAACAAATCCAATGGGGGTTGGCTCCCAAATTCAGGCTATACAATGGGGTTGTTGTTACTGTTCCCCAAATCAAGATTAAAGAGCCGGAGTAATTCCATCTGTTGAAGAGATTCACGCATACGCATCACAGGTTTGAAGTCTAGCTTCTTGCACTGCTTGTTCTTCCTCTGAGTAACAGTTCTCTTTCACTATGTGTCGATGGTGTCACGGTGGAAGGGGTAATACCGTTTATGGATTCTGGCTCTACATAGGAATGTCTAAGGCTGTCTTGGAGTTCGGCATCATCTCTATTAAGCGTTAGTGAGAATCTGTTCAGAGGTGTTCCTTGAGTTCCAAATTGGGGCTGTTTTTCCAGGTGATTTTGGGTTTTCTTTAATTAATTTCGTACTGAAAAATGAGTGGACTCACTGAGTCTGGAACCTCAAATGAGTTGCTCACGCAAATACTCAAAAAACCAGAGTGTCATTTTACACTTAACCCATTTATTTCCAGAAATGAACCTCCCTTGGTAGCATTCGGATGAACTGGAGGAGTTTGGGGAAGAGGAGAGTGCGCCTCACTCTCCTTTGTGTGACTGGGTAACATGCATATTAGTGGACCACAGCTTTCCCTTAATTTTCGGATCTCAATTTATTTTTTGGGGCTGGTTTTTTTTTTTTTTTTTTTTGGTAAAATCAGCTTGAAATAAAAGGGGAGACAAAAGAATGTACAGCCTACAAGGGGCATACCCCAGGAGGACAGAAAAGAAAAGAAAATGAAAATTACGCCGAAGGGCTACAATGCTAAGAAACTAACCTATGATTCCTAATCTTCTACAGAAGAAGAAGATGAATCACATGACAAAATACAAATGAACGAGTAAAATACAACAGCTGAAATCTGGAAACTTGGAACTTGGGCTCCATATGAACATGGAACTTGGACTTGAATCTGAACTTGGAACTTGGTCTTCACATGAACCTGAAACTTGGACTTGAGACTTAGAAGACAATCACATCTGTGAAAGTTTTTTTTTTTTTTTTTTTTTTTGGGATAAATAAGCTTGAAATAAAAAGAGGACTAACCGAATATACAGCCTACAAGGGGCATACCCCAGGAGGAAAGAAAGTACAAAAAAAACTGAAAACCTTACGCCAAAAGGCTACAAGAAGCTACGAGTAAATAACCAAATGTTTCCTAACCTTCTAAAAGAAGATGATCAAAAAACATCCGACAAAATAGAGTAAATACTATGAGATCACAATCTGATGTAGAGTTGAGCTTGATCGTGGCAGCCATCTAGACAATGGTATGGAAATGAGAATGCACTAGCAATAAGTAACATACTACTACAAGTAACTAGAACCAAACCAACAAACAGAATGGGAGGACAACCCCCTACCCTAGGGAATGGAATGGAAGCCAAGGGACAACCCCCCAAGGTTAGGTGCGGGAGGAAGCCCCCTCCCAAAGGGGATCATACTTGCCAAGGACATTTTCATTTCATCCCTAGGCTAAGGCCCAATTCTCCACTATTAAGGTCACACCAATTCTAGTAGAATTTGTACATCACCTTGTTTCAAAATGTGGCATAAGCAAATCACTAGCAATGAAAATTTCGCCATGACCCGTTTCAGAATCGGAGCACCCTCAAGGTGCCGACCATGTATTAAATAAGGGGGGGGGCAGCTGAAAAAGAAAGAGAAAAGAAAGAGGAAGAGAAAGAGGCAGAACTTCCAACAACAGTAAAACAACAAAGCATTGAACATAACTTACTAACAGCAGAAGCTGATTGCAACAGCCCTTGCAATCCACAGAATATCAAGGATGCATGGTACGCAAATTAAAAGCATATAAAACAACCGGTGAGAGTATTCCCAAGTTCAACAGTCCTATCCTTGCAAGCCTGAATATATAAGTTTTAAGATTGCAACCCATGCCCTTGCAATCCACATGAGAAAAGCTTAAGAACACAAAACAAGCTTATATGATGGAACTCTTTGCTCATTTCATTCAGTTGTGCACATTTGATGGAACTCTTAGATGAACCTCTTCCATGTGTATGAGATGGACCCTTGTAACTCTAGAGGAACCTCTTCCCTTTCTGCAAGCTTCTGTGATTTTTGATATCCACCCTATGAATCAAGGGCCTCCTGAATTTCTCTCTGCACAAGACAATCAAAGCAACATAACAATAGTGTAGCACATACAATCCAACAATAGAATATCAAAATGCAATAGTAGCAGTAGATTGCAACAGCCCTTGCAACTATAGCATCACATATGCTGAAAAGGGGTTCCTCGTGGGGCCCTATAATTGTACTTCACGGCTCAAGCAAAGGGTTTTTTTGTTCAATTCTAGCCAAAGGACCTACAGACTGCGAGAAATTGTGGTCAAAAAGTCCAAAGTTGCAATATCCAGCTCATACACTTTACAGTGCAAGTGGGGTGTTTGGGAAGACAAATCCACCCAATATTCGAGAAAATCTGGTGATATGAGTGGGGACCACAGTCCTATCTCTTGGTTGCATGGAAAGACCTTCGGCTACTGGACATTGTTGGAGAAGGTTGTTAAAGCCTTACACGCATAAAGTGCCTTTTGGCTAATGGGCATTAGGACCCACTTCTATTTCTAGACGCAACAAATCAAAAGGATCAAGGTGGGGACCATGGTGATGAAGATCTGAGTATTTTGGGCAATGAAGGCCCCTTCTCGGTGGACCTTTCAACATCAATAGGCCTTTGTTGGCCTACCATGCAATTAACAACAGTCGAATGGATTAGTGTGCTTTTGCATGTGTACACAATTTTGGGTTCTTAAAATTATTTAATCCTAGCCTTGCGGGTTGTGCAAGGGTATCCTATTTTCCCACCCCGACGGGATGTGTCGGGGAGTACGCAATTTTTCTTTTCTTTTTATTTTATTTTGTCCTCCCTGGGGTATGCCCCTTGTAGGCTGTACATTCGCTTAACCCCTTTTAATTTCAAGCTAAATTACCCAAAAAAAAAAAAATAGGAAGTACATTTGTCCCCAAGTCTGAGCCACTGGATCCTAGATTTCTGTCTGGCAAAACTCTCCTCAGCTCTGGCCAGCTGGACAAATTGTCTATACCAATCTCTTTCAAGAGTTTGCTTGAAGGTGTTAGAAGGATCAGAGCCTAATTCTAGCTGAACAGATTCCAGATGTTGCTTGGCGGCCAACGTTCTGGAGGAGATGTCACTGTAATCCTTAGAATTAAGTTTTTTGAGTTCCTCTTGCAGTAGTCTGAGTTTTGTACAAACTACAAACATAGGGTTTCCAATGATAACCTTAGTCCAAACTCCTTGAACAATGGGAATGAAATCTGGATGGTCAGCTAAGAAATTGAAGAACTTGAAAGGTCTCTTCACCTTCTTGGGAGCAGGATTCAGTGACACCAAAATGGGTGAGTGATCAGAGATGCCAGGTGCAAGGAAATGGGCACTAGAGCAAGAGAAAGTCCTCAACCAGTGCTCATTAACAAGGGCCCTATCAATCTTGGAAGAAATAAAATGAGAGGTATCCTGTTTATTGGACCAAGTGAAATGGCACCCAGTATATTTCAGATCATCGAGATCATTAAGGGAAATACACTTGTTGAATTCCTCCATGTGGGAAGGCCAATGACAGTCCCCACCCATTTTGTCCAATTGGAATCTAAGAGCATTGAAATCACCCAGAATAATCCAGGGGGAGGAGCTCCTCCAAGAGTTGAGGTACTGCCAAAGATCATACCTCTCAGTGTATAAGTTGGAGCCATAGACAAAAGTGGCAAAAAACTGAATATCCCCAGAGAGAGAGTGAATTTGGCAGTGGATGGCTTGATTGGATTGATCAAGAACTCTTACTTGTACAATGGCAGGGTCCCAAGCGACTATAAGTCTACCGTTGGGGGCATGAATATAGTTGTGGACAAAATCCCAACAGGGGAGCATAGATTGCATAACTCTAGATAAATTGATTTCCTTTATCTTATGCTCCACAAGGCCCAAAAAAGACAGAGAATGCATGTTAACAAAAGCCCTAACCTCTCTTTGTTTGATAGGGTCATTGAGACCTCTCATATTCCAACACCCAAAATAAAGAGGATTTATTGCAAAAGACATAATAAATGCTAACAAAAGTGGCATGTAATAGGAAGTAGTAACATTGCAGACAAAATAGAGAGGGAATGGTTACCTCCCTTTGTTAGAGGGCTTGAGTGCACCCCCTTTGCTGGAAGAATGAGCAGACTGCTGACTCTTCTTTTTATTCCTCTTTTTGCTATTGGAAGTCCATCCCTTGTCAACATCAGGAGGGTCAGGAGGTGTGGGATCCAAGATGTTTTTGCCATTATCCTTGGCAGCAAGATGATGGTCATTACCACCTCCTTGGGGTGTAGCCTTCTCTGGAAGATTAAAGGCTTGAGTAGGACTCTGTATCACCTTGGTGACTGCATCTAGGGCCTCACTTCCCCCTTTGTTCAGAGCCTCAAGCACTCTACATTGGACCTCTGGATCTTTGTTAGAGATTTCTGCTTCCAGAACCTGTTCCCCCGAATTATCTTTGGGAGTAGTTGAGACAGGAGCTGGCTTGGGGTTACACTTATGACCAAAAACCTTGCACTCTGCACATTTAGGTGGAAGCCACTGATATTCCACTTTGATTACAACAGATTCACCATTGAGCTTTATCACCAGTTCGCTAGGTAGTTCATCCCCTGCAGAGATCTCCACACACACCCTTGCAAAGTCCAACCTTTTCTTGTTTGCTGTAGCGTTATCAACATGGATTGGTTTCCCAATTGCGCTGGCTATGCGACTAAAGCTCTTGGCTGTCCAGCACTCCAAAGGTAGCTTATGGAGCTTGACCCAAGCTGGAATAGAAGGTGGATGGGCTGTTGTGGGGGTTAACATACGCTTCCAGTCTGTGAGAACCAAATAGCGCCTAGAAAAGAAGTAAGGGCCCTCTTCCAGCACTTTCAACTTGGTTTCTTCGTCTTTGAAAACAAAGAAGAAGCATGATCCTGAATCTAGGCAAGGGTTGAGAGCTTCTCTCTCTAGAATCTAGAGAGAGAATGCACTCCCCTTCCTTCTCTATCACAAATTTTTACAAAAAGCCCACCAAACAATCTGTTTGGTTGGAATTTACCCAAAAAAACAATCTGTTTGGTACTAGTTTCTCCATCTTCGAATCAACAATGGGTCACATTCTGCCCCAAAAAAAAAGGGGTTCCTTCTCCATGGAAGCCACGTCCACTGAGATGGCCTCTCCACCATTACAAACTTGGTATGGGTTGTTATCCTCCTACCCAAGCAAAGTCATTATTCACCCCAGCTTTTTCTTCCCAACAACGTTGGAGTAAACTATTTTGGAAGCAAGATCTGCCATGGGAAAAATGGGGGTCGTCCCCAACTCAACACAAACCATCAATCTGATGGAGTTCGAACCATGGAGGCCGTGGGGTGTTCATTCGGTGTAGTGTCATTCCTCTCCTATCAAACACGGGTCCAAAAACGGTGGGTCATCCCAACCGCAAGGGATTCATGGAAGGGCTTCACGCAACAGATTTGGAGTCTAGTTATAGCATTGCCGCTGTTCTTCCTCGCGTATCAGTTCTCCTCCTCTATGTGTCGATGGTGTCACGGAGGAGGGGGTAATACCATTACGGATCCTGGCGCTACAGGTGAGTCTATGGCAGAGTTAGATCTGGGTTCCCCTCTTTGCGTTGAGTCTGTTTTCTTGGAATTCTTTGAGCTTCCTGTAATTTTTCTTTACCGCTGCAATATTTGGGCCATTTTGGCATGAGATACCGAGCAGTATGAACCCAGTTTGGCCTGGGTTTTGATTAGTTCATTTGAATCACGTTCTTCTGGAGAAGAAGAGAAAGTGGGGCCCACGCCCTTGCAATTATCCTGTGGTTCCGAACTTGAAATGCTATTACCCGGTGTTTTTTTTGCACTGGAAATGATGTATTTTGTCAGATTTTATGAGATGTACAGACTAGCTGTATGTTAAAGATGTACCACTGCCCCTTATTTAAAGATGTACTCGGGGAATCAATTTGGTGCAAGCAAGCTGCTGGTAGGAAATGTGGTGCCATCATTACACTTTAAGTGTACTCGGTGGGAACAAATCAACGGAATCAGAGGGATATCTTAGCATTGGGATATTCACGCATTAAGCTAGGTGGGACCATGGTCCTTTGTTGGACCATTGCACACATGGTCAAAGATGGAAGCCTTGGGCTTAGTTTATTGCACGAAAATTGCATTGGCAGTGTGCCTTGTCAAAGGGGTCCACTGCCCCATATGTCTACTCTGGGAAAATCAGATTTTGGCGGACAGCTGTACTCAATGGATTAACCTCATTACTTTTGGCGGACAGCCATACGACCGCAAGGCTCTTTGTGGGCCCTTTTCACACCATGTGGGTCGACCTTGGTCCACTTATTATTTCGGATTTTGTGGGCTACTATGTTGGAAACACAGTAGAATAGTTTT
This sequence comes from Vaccinium myrtillus, assembly GCA_016920895.1. Classification (NCBI taxonomy): domain Eukaryota; kingdom Viridiplantae; phylum Streptophyta; class Magnoliopsida; order Ericales; family Ericaceae; genus Vaccinium; species Vaccinium myrtillus. The sequence goes on along the minus strand of CM029275.1, from coordinate 31,258,121 downwards.
TTTTTTACTGCTTTACGCATATTTATCTACCCAGCGGGTTGTGCTGGACCCCCTAATTTTCCCACCCCGGCGGGTTGTGCCGGGGAATACGCAATTTTTTTCTTTCTTTATTTTGTTTTGTCCTCCCTGGGGTATGCCCCTTGTAGGCTGTACATTCGTTTAACCCCTTTTAATTTCAAGCTGAATTACCAAAAAAAAAAAAAAAGAAGCATGATCCAACTTGTTTAATATATGAAGGAGCATTTTCCTTCCATACTGCTCGGGCAGTAGCACACAGCAAGTTATATGGCATTTTCCCATCAAGAAAATACCCAATTAGACAATGATTCCAGGTATAGTTATCCACATCAGATTCATCAAGTTCAATCACTGCATCCTTACCCTGTTGCATCTCCGGATGATGTTCAAGTTTCATACTCTTAGAAGGAGCTTGGGCTTTGAAGAGGGAGGACCAGTCCTGCGTTTTCCCTGATTTTAGGTTGAAGTTTTTTTTTTTTTGGGTAAAAAAGCTTGAAATTAAAAGAGGCTAAGCGAATGTACAGCCTACAAGGGGCATACCCCAGGGAGGATAAAACAAAATAAAGAAAGGAAAAGAAAAAGAAAAAAGAAAATTGCGTACCCCCCGACACAACGGCCGGGGGAAAATAGAATCCAGCACAACCCGCTGGAATAGGGAAACAAATGTTTTTAAGTCAAAATTAAAAAGCATGCCAAAGAGATGTGCAATCTCTACTGTAAAGGAGAAACCCACTGGATTGTTGCTAGAAAAGCCACTGCCTTGAACTATGCATGATCTTGTGAATAAACACAAGCTATAGCCTATGGTCGAAGGATTAGGGCTTGTTGTGTTGGGGCTGTGAGGGCCGTGAGAGGGGTTCGGTTCTTTAATGGGAGTGGAATACGATTCGCTCAAGAAGTTGGGATCCCCTTGTGAGATAGTTGATAATGGAAGATTAGGGTTTTTTGGGGACTGGAAATCGCCTGAGACTGCGATTGGGGGTAGAACACCATGATTGACTGGGAAATCAGAGGGTCTGAGTCCAAATGGGTAAAGATCAGAGTTGGGAACCAGATCCACGTGTGGGGGAAGAGGTCGTGGGTACAGCTCGCGCAAATGGAGGCACATATCGAAGGTTGGAGTCGAAACCCAGTTGTTGTTGATGAGGTGAGACATCATCTCTCACCTTGTTTGCTGTACGAGTAGTGGCTTGGGAAGGAGTAACAAACTCCTCCAGATTAGGGCTTTGGCTCAGAACTGAGGAATCTTGAGGGGTGGAAACGATGGACATCGGACTTCCCGTCTCTTGAACAGATCGAAAACCCACCTGTTTCTTCCTAACTTCATTGGAATCAACTGCCTTGAAACCCAGGGTAGCAGAAGGTGGAGTTGCACCAGCCAAAGAAGGATTGGCCGCCATCTCTAGGGTTTCAGAGGTCGCCTGTGAGAATCACCTGAATCGCCTAGTGAAAACATGATTGGGGGGATCTTGTCTATTGCTCCATGTAAAGAAGCAACCTGAGTATCTGAGATCCTCCAGCTCACATGAATATAGGCAGTCATTGAATTCATTCATATGAGGAGGCCAACTAGTTGAACCTCTAGATTTCTCCTTAGGAGATCTTATGGCATTGAAATCTCCAAGAGTTATCCATGGAGAATTGGACTTAATATTGAGAAGATTACTCCATAGACTGTGCCTATCCACATGATCATTAGCCCCATGCACAAAGGTAGCCAAGAACCTAAGGCCAGAATGAAGATCATGAACCTCACAATGGATGTATTGGTTAGACTTGCTCAGTACATTAACATCAACAGATTGAGGATCCTAACATACTAGAATCCTACCCAAAGGAGCAAAATCATAATTGTGTATAACATGCCAAAGAGGGCATATATAGTTCAATACCCTTTTGGCGTTACCCTCCTTAAACTACATAGCAGAGAATAGAAAGTATTGATTGCTATCAAAATAGGGAGAGGGATGAGATTACTGCCCTTTAGAATAATAAGGAGCTTTCTGATTGCTCCTTCCTTTCCTATTCTTCTTATTGGAGACCACCTTGAATACCCCTCCATAATTGAGCTCAACTTCCTCCTTCCCTTTGCCACTACTAGGTTTTGGAGGCTCTGGTATAGTAGCTGGAGCTAGTGATTGAAGTGGATTAATGTCTCCCACTTCCCTCAATTGTGGAGTCTCCCTAAGTGGTGTGTCAAATTCAGTGCTCTTCAATAGAGTTGCTGTAGTACTGGAGCTCGGTGTTGCTGATGGGTAAGAGACCTCATAGGAAGGAACATTTGTAGTTACAACATCCAAAGCAGCACTACCCCCAAGTGCTAGAGAGTTTATAACCTTAATCTGAACTACTGGATCAGGATCCGAAATCTGGGCAACCGTAGGTTGTTGGGGCTTGTTTGAGGTGCTAATAACTGGGACAGGAACTGCTGGGGCTTGCTTGGTGTTGCACTTGTGCCCAAAAACTTTACACCCTGAGCACTTGGCTGGAATCCACTGGTACTCCACTTTTATTACTACTGATTCTCCATTAGCTTTTATCACCACCTCACTTGGCAAGTCATCACTTTTTTTTGGGTAAATAAGCTTGAAATTAAAAAAAAGGCTAAGCGAATGTACAGCCTACAAGGGGCATACCCCAGGGAGGACAAAGAAAAGAAAAAGAAAAGGAAAATTGCGTGAATTAAAGGGATGGCCGTAAGGCTACATGAGGGTAAGTGGGGTAGAGAACAAGATATGCAAATACATGCTAAGCAACTAAAGTAATAACAATGGAGTAAACCTTGAATGGAGGGAGTGGGATGGCCAAAAGGCTACAATTGGGAACGAGTGTTTCTAATCCATCTGAAAGAGGGAGGAGAAACACTCTTAAGGTGCCAACCACTGCTGGGAAGAAATTGAAAATTTCGCCATGACCCGTTCGTAATTGGAGCACCCTCAAGGTGCCAGCCACTGCTTATACAATAGCAGCAGCTGAAAAAGAGAAAAAAAGAGGGAGAGGAAGATAGAGGTAGAACTTCCAATGGCAGTAGTATTCTATATGCTGTCCAGCAGTGAACCGAGTAGCAACAAGAGTGCAGAAGTTAGGGCAGCAGCAGAAAGAGAGATGTTGTGTGCTTTCAGAGGTGAGCTTCAAGTTGGTGTAACGCACCTCATATGGGAGGACGCCCCCTCCCCAAAGGGATCAAACGTGCCTTGGGACAACCCCCCAAGGCTAGGTTACATCAAAGCGATCCTGTTACATTCCTGTTACATTGTCTATAACTACTCAACACCCAACAAAATAGAGTGATGTAAATGTGTTAGCTACAGCAGCTCTGCCCAAATGATGGCAGTCCACAATTCATGAAATTCCAGAAAATGAAACAATTCTGAACATAATGCCCCACAGGGAAGATATAGAGGCTAAACAACAGTAGCAGATTGGTGTAATGCAGTATGCTCAAAAAATAGCAGCAGATTGAGATCATACTACACATCAGTGACTCACATAGGCAGCAATAAAGTAGCATAGCAATATGGGTTAAGTTATCACAATGAGTAAGGGCCACACCCCAGCAGAATAACCTGATGGAGACTGATCTCCCACCCATCAGAATAACCTGATGAATACCTTCCAAATGAATCCACAAATAGTCAGTAAACAACATTCAGAGCTACAGCAAGAAAGAAAACTCCCCTTAGTGGTACGAGGAGGATTTTTGCCTGGCAATTTTCTTAGCCTTCTTTAGCTGCTTTTTTGATCTTCCGGACGTTGGTAAGTCACTCGAGTAGCACTCAAAGGGACTTATGATTGGAGAGGAAGGACTTAGGTAGCCAACTTCATCTTCAAACTTAAAATCATTGATGCAATCAGAAACGGGGTCCTTATCTGGCGGTATAGGATGATCCAATAATTGAGCATCCTCCTCTTGGCTCTCCTTTTCAGGAGGGGTGACCTCCTCCAAAACGTGGTAAGAATTGGCGCTGAGCTTGTGTAACATAGAAGAGTCAATGTTGGTTTTAGAAGCATTGGATTTAGGATGAAGGGATGGGGCAACAACTTGGACATAAGAGTCAATTGGGGCAGGAGTTGGATGTACAGATGAACCTTGGACCACCAGGGATGGAGTGGCTCTAAAAGGAGTCACTGAGACTGATTGGAGGAGTATAGTTGAAGGTTTGGGAGAAGTCTGAGTAGTAATTGATGGTGGGTTAGTGGAGTCCAGCGGAAGATGGGAATGGGATACAGAGGTAGCATTCCTTTTGCCCATAATTCTGTGATCTGCCTTCACTGAACCACTGGTACTACTAGGTTTTGGAGAGATTAGAGAAGATACCACTCCACTGGTAACAACATCCAGAGCTGTGCTACCTCCCAAATCCAATGCCTTATGAACCTGATGCTGAATCATTGGATCCTTGTTGGATATGTGGACTCTATTACCAACTGCTTGCCAATGCTCCACCGGATTGGTAGGAGTAGGGCCAGGTTTAGGGAGGCACTTATGGCCAAACACCTTGCACTCTGAGCACGTAGGGGGAAGCCATTGATACTCCACCCTAATGCTAACAGATTCTCCATTAGCCCTTACCACTATAACATCAGGGAGGTCGTCATTTGCAGAAATTTCAACACAAACCCTAGCAAAATCCAATCTTTTCTTGCCCGCAGTAGCTTCATCAACATGGATAGGTTTTCCAATGGAGCTAGCAATACGACTAAATCCGGCCGCAGTCCAACATTCCAGAGGAAGTTTATGCAATTTGACCCAAACTGGGATTGATGTAGGATTTTTGGTTGTGGGGATCAACATCCTTTTCCAGTCGGTAAGGACCAAGTAACGACGAGAAAAGAAATAGGGGCCCCCTTCCAGCACCTGCAATTTGGAAACCTCATCCCTAAATTCAAAGAAAAAACATGCCCCTATCTGTTTAATGGACCTCGGGGCATTGTCCTTCCAAACAGATCGGGCAGTAGCACACAGCAGGTTGTAGGGCATCTTGCCATCCAAAAAATAACCAATCAGGCAGTGATCCCATGAACTAGAATCAACATCAGAATCATCTAAATCTACTATAGCTTCCTTACCTTGTTGCAAATCAGGAAAATGCTCTAATTTCAAATTTTTAGACGGAGCTTGAGCCTTAAACAGAGAAGCCCAAATCTGAGTTTTACCTGGGTTATTCACAGCTTGTGGCTTGGTATGGGAAACCTGATAGGGGGTTTTGTCCTTGACTTCAACTAAATCTCCTTCGAGATTCACCTCTGCACTGGATGAAGCTGCATCTGGCTTGGAGTTCTCCTCCCGCACACGAATAGGGTTTTGTAGCTGTTGACCCTTGGAAAAATGTGAGGTATTCGAAGTACTGGAAGAGTTAGGTTTTGCTGGACTGCGAAAATTTGAGGATATATCTGGCCATGAATGGAGATTTAGGGGTTTTGGAGATGAAGGTTTAATCGGAGTTGAGAAGTTCGAAACAGTATTTGATTGCGAGATCTGAAGGAGACCTCGGTTTCTCTTGTGGAGATCGATGGAGTCGACGGTTTGCGAACCCAGACCTCCCGAGAGGGAATGATTGATGTCTTCTATGGCTGTTTTCAGATCTGCCATTGTTGTAGCTGGTGTAGCCTCCATGGTCGAAGGTGTGGAGTTGGTGGTTGGTTGAAGAACCCTAGCATTTGTCTGTTGAGGAGAGACGAATGTTGAAGCTCCGAGACCAACAGTCCTAGAGTTTGACCCGCCGGCCAAGGTAGAGACTTCCATCTCACAGGGAACGCGAAGATCGGCAGACCTAGGTTAAATCGCCTGGAAATCGCCTAATCGCCTGAGAAGACAGCTGACGTCATGTTGATTTATAACTTATTTGCAAGTCATCACTTGCTGATATCTCAACACACACACGTGCAAAATCCAGTCTCTTCCTACTAGCTGTGGCATTGTCCACATGAATCGGCCTCCCTATCGTACTAGCAATGCGGCTAAACCCTGAAGTAGTCCAACATTCCAGGGGTAATTTGTGCAGCTTAACCCAAGCGGGTATAGAAGGGGGGTTAGCTGTATTGGGAACTAGCATCCTCTTCCAATCAGTAAGGACCAAATAACGTCTGGAGAAGAAGTATGGACCCCCCTCTAGAACCTGCAATTTGGATGCTTCATTACTAAACACAAAGAAGAAACATGACCCGACTTGCTTGATAGAGGTAGGGGCATTCTCCTTCCATACTGCCCTAGCAGTGGCACTTAACAGATTAATCGGCATTTTCCCATCTAAGAAGTAGCCCACCAAGCAGTGGTTCCACGAATAATAGGCGATTCTCGGGCGTCTACAGGCGATCTCTGAGAAGCCCTAGATATGGCGAGCACACCAGACCCTCCCATGGTAAATCTCGGGTCCAAGGCACTCGATTCCTACATAGTTCAAAGAAAGAAGATGGGTACTTCAGCTTAGTGTTCCCTCCTTGGTACACAAGATCTGCTCTGATATTAGGTACAGACTGCTGTCCCTCCACAAGATTCCTAAAGGAGCTAATTCACTAAAAAAGGCTTGGAACATTTCAGAAGTTTGAAGCTTGAAGCTTGAAGTTTGAATTTTGAACCATTGGCTTATTGTTTTGAATTCCTTTGCATACTGCCTTACATTCTGCCTTTTCATCAATTGTGCTGATTTGTTTCAGGGTATCAGGTTCCCCAATGGCAATCTTGATTAGTCAAGTGTTGATTCTTACTTACTCTCCAATTGGAGTAGTGTTTTTTGCAGGTTGCATTAATCCATTCCTATACCCAATGTTTGATTCTATTTGTGAAGGTTCATATCAGAATATTACTTCTAGTATTCAGGTATGCTATCTTAATACTCATCACACTGCTTTTCATTGAGCTATGCTGATTATAATGGAGTGCTTTGAGCTGTGTGACCTACAAAATTGTGTGCTTCCCAAGCCATAGATCATGTTCTAGCTTCTTGTTTTATGTTCATGTTTCTTGTGCTACTCTTCCCTCATTTTGTGAGGTGTTTCTCTCTCCTCTGTTAGATGGGAGAGAAACATCTCTACAATGTTGTTGTTTATTTCCTTTTCTTTGTTTTTTTTGTTTTGTCCTCCCTGGGGTATGCCCCTTGTAGGCTGTATATTCTTTTTGCCCCTTTTATTTTCAAGCTTAATTACCCAAAAAAAAAAAAAAAAAAAAATTGTGTGCTCCCAGTGAGTAGAGTGCTTGAACTTCAGACACTTCTTTTGCGAGGGGTAATAGTTAGTGGGAGATTGATGAGTCAGGTGAGGGAGTCAGGACCCTGTAGAGAGAGTTTTTGAAGTCGTGAGATTCCGAGGGTGTAGGAGGTGAGCCATATATTTGCGTAGGAGTTTATCCCAATTTGCTGCTATGTGAATTGTTAGACTGCTGCTGCTGTTGTTATGCTGGATTATTCTGTTAATTATAGGCAGTTTCTGTATCTATTATTCCATTCGCAGTCAAATTAAGGCGGTGCTCTCTACCCGGTTTTGGATCGCTCACGGCATTTCTGCGATGTATTGTTGCTATTGATGACTCTTTGTTGATGGCTGTTGTTCGGGAGTGAAAAAACAGCCGTTGTCGCCCAAATTTCACCAGATTTTGACCTATCCTTGGGGGTTGTCCCTTGGAGATGTTGATAAAGTTCGGTGTAGGTCTTGTTTGAAGGTCATGATGCTGCAGATCCGTTGCACCTTGCTGCGGCAGCAGCTCTCAACCGTGTACATTTGCGGTCCAATCAACAGCTGCAGATCGCTAATGTGGTTGCATGCCCATCACCACAGTTTGTTGAAGTTACACCAACCCCAAGTTATGGGTCCTTTCATCGGAAGGAAGCCATAATCTGGTGTTAGCTTCTCAAAGGGGTACTTTATGACATGCCTAAAGCAAGTTCCAAGTTTCTGTTGGAAGTTCTACCTCTATCTCTTCCTCTTTTTTTTTTTTCTTTTTCGCTCTATTGGTATATTCGATGTGGCTGGCACCTTGAGGGTGCTCCACATACGAACGGGTCATGGCGAAAATTCAAAAATTTCCAAAATCTGGGGCTACATGTTGTTACTGCTGCTCGGTCACACCTGCAAGCCATATCACAAGTCAAGGGCCTGAGTTACAAGTCAATCAGTAGTAACTACTTTTATACCACCTTAGTCTCCCTATGTTGCCAACTTGGCCTTCCCATTTCCCTTTTCTTTCTTTGTTTTTTTGTCTTTGTCCTCCCTGGGGTATGCCCCTTGTAGGCTGTATATTCTTTTGCCTCTTTTTTAATTTCAAGCTTGGTTTACCGAAAAAAAAAAAGAAGATGGGTACAGATTAAAGTATAACAACCCCAAAATAAGGATCTCAAAGAGTTGAGAGCTTCTCTCTCTAGAATCTAGAGAGAGAATGCACTCCTCTTAAATTCCTATCAATTTTTATCAATCCACCAGACATTATGTTTGGTTCTCAACAATCTGTTTTCAGATTATCATCTACAATCTAACAAAGGGGGGTCTGAGAAGGTTCCTTTTGTTTGTTCCACTCCTATACAAGGAGATCTAATTCCAATGGAGTTCGCGTTCATCATCAGATGGGGGGCGTCTTCCCAAGTCCAAATCAGTTCGTCTCATTTCCTCTTTGATGGGGTTAAAAATGGGGTTTATCATGGGTCATCCTTGATCCATCTTCAACGTCCAATCTTCCACACCATGGATCTATAGACGGAATACACACGAACGCGCCCAGATTGGGGTTTTGCTTCTAGTACTGCTGCCGTCTTCCTTGCGTATCAGTTCTTCTCCATTATGTGTCGCTGGTGTCACGGTGAAGAAGGTAATACCACTTCGGATCCTGGCGCATTGGTAAGTCTAAGGTAGTACTGGAACTTAGCTCCTTATCTTCTGCGTTTGAACTTATTCCGCTGAAATTCCTTGAGCTCCATTTGGGGCTGTCATAGATCATATGCTATTTCTGTTCGGGTTAACTCTGTGATTTTTTACGCCAAATTAATTAGTTAATTCGGATTTTGAATTTCTGAGTAATGGTTACTTCGGTTGTGTGGAGTCGGTTCTGTTCTTCACATTTTCTGGGTTTTTTAAACCTGGAAATTCTGGGTTGTGTCGAAGATAATTGGTGTTGATGAGAAGAAGAATCAAGTGGGTCCCACGGTTTGCATATGTCCCACGCGCTAGCTATGCGTTTGTGTGTGGTCCAATCAAAGCATGGGTTACTTTGTTGTGATAAAGGGCTGTCACTTTAAAATTTGCTGATAAGAAGTGTGGGGCAGTGGGCTACTGTTGGTACATCTCGAAAACATGGAAAGCCTGTGGCTTACCTTACCTCATAAGCTTCACAAGGGGCATGACCAACCACGAAAATGTGGTTATACAGTATGTGGGACCACGGGTCCTGTACGTAAATGAGCTAAAGGAAAAGTCCAAGCAGTGGAAAAGTGGGTTTTCCCACTTGTTCAAAGAGAAAGCAGTGCAAATTGATAGAGATGTGAGCACGTCATTTCACTCGGTGGGAACAAATCAAGAGAGCAGCATGCAAATTGCTGTGGGCCTCACAAGCTACTTTTCGGTTGAAACATATTGTACCCAAGCTGTGCCAACTATAACATTGTGCATTTTTGTAACGTGCAAATATAAATTTGTCTTAAAGCATATGTATCCCTATACCAGCGGGTTGTGCTGGATTTCATATTTCCCCAGGCGGTTGTGCCGGGGGTACGCAATTTTTTTCTTTTTTCTTTTTTTGGTTTTGTCCTCCCTGGGGTATGCTCCTTGTAGGCTGTACATTCGCTTAACCCCTTTTAATTTCAAGCTGAATTACCCAAAAAAAAAAGAAGAAGATGGGTACTATCTACAACTCCACTACCGGGAACTCTCCCAGCAGCGAGATCCGGATGAATATCGGTTCCACGCTCATCACCCCTACCAAGCCTTCCCCCCCCCCCCCTAATTACCCAAAAAAAAGAGCCTTCCCCCTCTAAATCCACGCACAACAACACCATCCCTGAAGCAGAAGTCAGTCAAGCTCACAATGGTAAATCCCTAACTCTATCCAAGGACTCTGCGGCTCCTATCAAAGATTTGAGCCCTAATCCTCTTCCTTCTCCAAATTCTAATCTCACCCCTCATACTCCCAACCATCCCAACGAATCCTCAGATTTAGGAACCCTTAGCCCTAAATCCACCCTGAATCCAAGTCCAGCTCGCATATTGCAACAAATTTTCCAACAAGAGCTTCTGCGAGTCGAAACCGAGGAACGTCAGGAACATAATCGCACTTTTGAAAACCCTAACCAATACAGTACCAACGAGCCTGATATCAAAAGCAATGCTCCTCCTATCCTACGAGGGGTGAGATTAGTGCCATTTGGCCTTGGTTTCCCTACTTTTCTCTTTTTTTCTTTTCCTTCTTTTATTTTCTTTTCTTTCCTCCTGGGGTATGCCCCTTGTAGGCTGTACATCCGGTTAGCCTTTTTTCTATTTCAAGCTTTTTTTACCAAAAAAAAAAGAGGATGTTGGTAAGCCTATTCATGTAGATGAAGCCACGACTCAAAGGAAACGACTTGATTTTGCACGCATCTGCGTTGAAATAGAAGCAGGTGATGAACTTCCATCTGATATATGCATCTCGGTTAATGCTGAATCTGTTATGGTAGGGGTGGAATATCAGTGGCTTCCACCAAGGTATAAAAAATGCAAGGTTTTCGGGCATACATGCAGCGCTAAACCAGTTCCAACAGAAGTCCCTAAAGAGGCCACTGATGAGCAGCTACTGCCCAGAAATGAGCTTGCTGGATGTTGCCCATTAGGCTATGAACTGCTGCCCATGTTTGGTCTTGCTGGATTCTGTTCACTGACCTCTCTAGTATTCTGATACTTTAGTTCACTTTTCTGTTGTGAATGTACTGGATAGGGTCATTTTCACCTGCGATCTGTTAGGATGAGGTGATCTATTCAGTGGTGAAATGGGCCTAGCCTAGGGGGGCTGTCCCTTGGCATGTCTGATCCCCTTTGGGAGGGGGCTTCCTCCCGTGCCTAGCCTAGGGGGGTTGTCCCTTGGCATGATTGCTCTGTTGGGCATCTAACCTTGTCGCTGGGAATCTCTTATGCTATGTTCCATGTCCTTGCTGCTATTGGATAATACTACTGGATAGCATCATGCTGCTGCTGTGGTATTCATTTATGTTGTTGTGTCTGCTCGAGCTTGAGCCATTGCTCAGATGGAATCAAGTATCAAGTGGGAACTCTTTTGTTCCTGTATTAACTTTGTAATAGTTAGTGCCTTTTGTCAAATGTATCCTGTTCTTTGTTCAAGTCTCTTTTGAATGAGAAGAAGAAATCAAAGAGTTGAGAGCTTCTCTCTCTAGATACTAGAGAGAGAATGCACTCCTCTTTCCTCATCTAATTTTTTACTCCCATTCATACCAAACAATCTGTTTGGTTTCTATTTTCATACCGCAGATTCATCCGGATGTTTGAAATGAAAATGCTCTACGACTCCAAGAATTTCTGTACCACTTTTCAAGATCCATTCCCGCTAAGTGAAGATGGTGTCACGGCGAAGGGAGCAATTTCCCGTTTGGACTCTTGGTTAGCTGTGGTCGTTCGATTCTTGTGGCGTGGTGGCTCATCCCTTTCAAACTAAAGGGTGTTTATACATAGTCCAACCTCAGTAGTACATCCAAAATGGTTCACTGTCCTCCCATTTGAGCATAGTTTTGCAGCCATGGCTGCCACAAATGAGCTTAGTAGGAGCTGGGTACCATTCTACATCTTTATTTCTTCGTAACTGCAACCAATCGTTCACCCTTTGTTCTGGTTTGGATGAATTCGGTTGATGGTAAGAGTCCATGCTGTGCCTAGCCTCTATGTAGGACTAGAGGTTTCTCTGGTTTTGACGAGCTCAGATGGTTGTGTCTAGCTCTATGTATAATCGGGAATTTCGGGTTTTGATGAGTCCGGATGGTGGTGTGCGTGGTTCCCGCTACTCTACGACTGGGCTTTGTTTGGATCGGAATAGGGGTGGAATTTTTGCAGAGTAACGTTGGAAAACAATTGGAGAAGACGATTGTGCTCCACGCCCTCCCATTGCAAGTGGGCTACCTGGTTCAAAGGTCTAGGCACAGCTGTGCTACTGTTGTGGTCTTTTCGGTTCAACACCCCAAGTCAAACTTTGGGTCCAATCGTGGACAGCTAATTGCACGAAAATGCTTCAGCAAATAGCAATGTGGAGTACATTTTGTTCTCTTTAAAAAAGGCAGTAGTTTCCAAGTGAGGGTGGTCCCCATTTTACTTCCCCCAAGCCTGGGGTCCACAAAAAACAACCAGCACTTTGCTGGTCAAAGTTTCTCTACACGTTTTGTAGAGTGCACCCTACTCCACATCTGTCTTATCCTACCCCACATGGAGCCAGAATTAGGAGCCCTTTATTGGGCTAACATTTCTATTCCCACGCCTACTTTGTTAGGCAGTGGGCCATTATACAAACCATGGGACTGCACGCACATCAAAGCTTCTCCCCACCGCAAGTATTTCCATCCTTCTGCGGCTGGAAATTTATCAGTAATTTTTTGTTGTTGCTCATCTATACCTATCCTCGCGGGTTGTGCAAGGGCATCCTATTTTCCCACCCCCCAATGCTTTCTTCCCTACTCCTGGGTTGTCAGATCATTCACCTTCTGTGGTGAGCCTTACCCCTACACCTAAGCCTATTGCAAAACCATTCAGGTTTTTCGATTTTTTAGCTGATCATCCTCTCTTTCTTCCCACAGTTCAGAAGGTCTGGAGAACCATAGTTCTTGGTAATCCTATGTTCTGCATTAGTGAGAAGCAGAGATCTCTTCAAGTTGAGTTCAAGAAGCTAAACACACAAGAATTTAGTGCCATCTCAGATAGAGTCAAGAATGCTAGACTTAAGCTTGATGTGTTACAAAAAGAATTGGGGGCCAATCCCATAAATAGCTCCAAAAAAGCTGAAGATTATGCATTAAGACAGTATCTCATGCTATCTAAGGCTGAAGAAAGTTTAGCTAAACAGATTCCACCACCTCCCATGACATGAATGTAATCAAAGACTCCTTTGTCAACTTCTATTCTAATCTCCTTGGTAAGCCCCACACTACTGCCTATGCCGGTCATGATAGGATCAGTCAACTCATCACTAGGAGGCTCACCAATGACCAAAGTGTAGGCTTGGTTCAGGAAGTTTCCAACTCTGAGATTAAGGATACAATCATGAGCTTTAATCCCAATAAAGCCCCTGGAATGTAGATGATAGCAGAAGAGGAACCAACGGCCTCATGACGTCAGCACTCTCCAGGCGATTTGTGCGATTTGCTTCTCCACGAACTGGTTCCTCGTGATCTAGCCATGGGAGATGGATCAATCACAAAGGTGGAAGGCCTAGGGCTCAAATCAGTAGATTCACACGAGCTCCGCATGAAGCAAAGAAGCATCTTCAACTCACGATCTACTCCAAGTTCAGTGCAGAATGAACAGGTGCCAGTTCATCCCCTTGATCCTAGGGCAACCGATAGCACCAAGGATGTCAAACAACCACCCCAAGGTCCCCAGACTAAAAATTGGTCCTCACTGTTCAAAGCTCAGGCACCATCCAAAATAATGAAGCTGGAGCATTATCCTGAGGTACACAGAGGGAAGGATGCACATGTTAGTTTTGAGGAGGAACAGTTAGAAGATGGAATTGGAAAGCATTGCCTGATTGGTAACTTTCTGGACGGAAGAATGCCAATTCCCCTCCTCACTGCCACTGCCCGTGCAGTTTGGAAAGATCACGGCAAATTTTCTATTAAACAGATGGGCTCATGCTACCTTTTTTAGTTTGAGAATGAAGCTTCCAAGTTGGCAGTATTGGAGGGAGGCTCCTACTTTTTCTCCCGCAGATATCTGGTATTGAAGGAATGGACTAGGATGCTTGTTCCAAGTAAAAACCATCCTCCCACCATTCCCGTATGGATCAAATTACACAGGTTACCCTTTGAGTTCTGGAATCACATTGGGTTTAGTAAAATAGCAAGTGCTATTGGAAAACCCATCCATGTGGACGAAGCCACGGCAAACAAGAGGCGTCTGGACTTTGCCCGTATCTATGTTGAGATAAGCGCAGGGGACGAGCTGCCTAGTGATATTACTATCTCAGTTAACACTAACTCTATTATGGTTGGAGTAGAATATCAATGGCTCCCTCCTAAGTGTGATAACTGTTTAGTTTTTGGGCATACGTGTGCTCCTAAAGCTGCTCTCAAACCAACAAGTTCTGGAGATGAATGGGTAGTGGTGGGCAAGGGTAAACCCACCTCAACAACACTGCAGGATGCCAGTCAGGTCACAGCAGCTGCACTGCCAAAACAGATGGAGGTTACTAGCTGCTCCCTAAGCTCTTTGGGCCGAGATAGCACTAAGCCTTCAGAAACACCCCCCCTTCAACCCCCTACTTTAGGAAATCCTCTCCAGTTCTAACTGTCACGCCCCGGACCCGTCCCTGAAGGTCATAAGCGTAACAAAGCGCCGGTGACACCGTCACCAAGGCCAAACATAAACAAAAATTATCCAAAAGTGATGATTAGGAAGGGACACAAAACTAGCAGCGGAAATATATCATGTATTATACATCCAAAACGGGTCACAAGTACCCACTTACAGTATTCAACAGAGCTTGTGCTTAATAATTACAAGATACAACCCATACCAAATATTTACAAGTGGATAGTTCCCAAAATCGTGCTCGCAAGGCCCACAGTTACACTAGTACAACAAAACGAAGACCAGAGCAAAGTCATATCAACAAAAGTCTTCTACCACCAAGCACGCTCACAAAAAGGTACTATGAACACACCCGACTACTCCTCGTCGCCTGAAAGGTGGGGAAAACGTCATAAGCTAAAGCTCGTATGAGAAATCGATACATAGTTCACACGCTTTCCATGGATATATTTTAGAAAAACACATTAATTAGGCAAAGCACAAATTCATATCCAAAAAGATACACATCTTTCCACATGAATTTTCAGTCCTTTTGGGGTTTTGAGCTGCTGGTTTTAATGTTCTCAACTGGAAATGTTCTTATGCATGGGGTGAGTAACCACATTCATGGGGTTGCAAAATAATTGTTATTTCTGTTATGAAATTTCAATAATCTACAGATTCAAGGGTTTTTACGTTTGAAATTTCGAGAACTGGGTTTCGAAGTCTGTTCTTGAGCTCCCATGTTTGGGAGAGGAGAGTGGGGTTCACGTTTCCTTGTCTCGAGAGTGGGTAATCCACAATTGGTACCGCACGTGATTTAAATCTGAAATAGTGGGCTGTGATAGCACTATTTGGGTAAACAAGAAATATGCGTACAAAATTGGGAGGTGATAGCAGCACTTGGTCCTTGTCCCCTCACTTTTCCAATAAACAAGAAATAAAATGAGCTTTGGGCTTGTTTTTTCTTGCACAAAAATTGCAAATGGCAGAGTGCCTTTTCAAAGGGGTCCACTTGCCCCATACTTCTACTCGGGAAAATCAGATTTTCAAAGTAGTAGCACAGCTATCACGTGATGGCAGAGCGGAAATGTGCCATTAGTCCAAGAAAATGGTGGGCCCATATGCAAAATGGTACATCAGATTTTAAGCATCTGCTTTTGTTTATTACGCAAAGTGGGCTCTATCCCACCAACTCAATGCACGCTTTTCAATTGCTGTGGGGATTCACGGGGCCGTTGTGCAGAAAATGTGGGTCCCAATACCCAACACCACCCCAATGGGTTATGTTTTTTGTAACCACAGTATCCCTATCCTAGCGGGTTGTGCTAGGACCTCCAAATTACCCACCCCGGCGGGTTGTGCCGGGGAGTACGCATTTTTTTCTTTCTTCTCTTTATTTTCGTTTTGTCCTTCCTGGGGTATGCCCCTTGTAGGCTGTATATTCGCTTAACCCCTTTTAATTTCAAGCTGAATTATCCAAAAAAAAAAATCCAATTTATAATGCACATCCCAGTAACAAATCAAATCGTACCACCAGGCGTCCCCGGTGTGGATAGCTTAGACGTCTATGCATACCCCGTACCAAACACATCAACCTTGCTAGCCTTTTAGCACTGTCCCCTTGCAAGCTTGGACGTCAAGGATGCCATTAATAGATACAAAATATAGCCACCTTTCGTTTAATATCCATGGAGTACAATTCATTTAACAAAACAAGTGAAATAATGGAACATTTACATTTAAGTACAAAATTTTTTTTTTTTTTCGGTAAAACAAGCTTGAAATAAAAAGAAGGCAAGAGAATATACAGCCTACAAGGGGCATACCCGGGAGGACAAAATTAAAAGGAAATGGGAGGCCAAAAGGCTGATTAGGAGGGACAACTACAAAAAGGTATAGATCTTTGGAGGACATCCCCAAATGAGCCCATTTTCAAAATGTCCTAAGTATCCTAAAAGCATGTTGAGGGACCAAATATAAAGTTGGGTCAAAAAGGAAAAGAAACAAGGGAAGATAGAGGTAGAATCCAACTACTGGATACCAAACCCAAACTCAAACAAATGTAACACAATTGAAATGGCAGCAAAGAGCATCGGTGAACAACAATCTCAGCAGTAAAACTCTGTCTCAGGTGGACAACAATTGAACAATGCCTGAGCTTGATGGAGCTTGGAGATGTTGAGAAGTTCCAACCGTGAGATGGAAATTAGACATGATCATTGGGCAAAAAGAACCGTAACAGCAGCAGTAACATGGTAACCATAACGTGGGAAACAGCTATGCAAAAACTCAATGCTACATTTTTGTGAAAGAAATTCAAGGTACCGAACATGGGAATACAAAATGGACAAAGTCTAGTGGGAACCAGAATAATGAATGCGATTTCGTACTCGCGCAAAAACCAACAATAACAAGATAGGAACAATCGGTAGCATTAATGAGCGACATCTTGCCTCACGGGTTGTAAACGAGAACAAGATCGAAATGAATCTGGACAAACTGTCTATGAGCAGCAGCAATAACAAGTATGCTAATGTATCGTTGCAGCAGCAGCTAAATAACAAGTATGCAGCATTCAATAGCATGAAAACTTGACAGCCAATAGCATGAAAACCTAGAATTTACGGGCTCACACTTCAACTCCCTCGAAGGCTCACCACTTCAACCACTCTCTAAGGGTCCGAACTCCCTCAGCTTTCCTTACAAGATTCCCCCTCTCACTATTACCTCCACTCACAAAGAAAAGGTAGCAGATCAAGTAATACCGTATCCTTCCAACTCCTGGATACCAAACCCAAACCAACACAAAACACACATCATAAGCTTCGTATCGACACGTCATATGTAAAAAATGGAGTTCAAATGAGCCTTGTACACCAATTCAAAGAAAGCTAGTTCATTCAAGACAACCAGAATTTCAGAAACTGCACCCATCCAAACTTCAATGCAAAAACTGATTTTGTGTGGTCAAATTCAAGGTACCATTCTTACATGAATAGAAAGATACACGAGTCTAGTTTCAGAAAAATTAAACGGTGCGCGATTTCGATACCCGTAGCAAAAGTTATGACTGTTCTACCAAGATGGGTTACTGCAGCCTGCAGAAATCCGAATTGACAGCAACAACTTCACGAATTTCTACAGAGCTCAATACATGGAATCCAAGTCCGAAATTTAAACCCAAGAAAGAGAACCCATAGAGGAACTCTCAGTAAAATTTTCAGAAAATCATGAGTAGTATAACCCTGTCAATAAAATCCCCAAAGTCAGCCATACAAGCCCTAAAATCTGCAGAATATCAAAGATGCATAAACTGAACGAATTTCACCAAGAACTCTCTCAAAACTCCACAATCAAGGATTTTTTTTTTTTTGGGTAAATAAGCTTGAAATAAAAAAGGGCTAACCGGATGTACAACCTACAAGGGCATACCCCAGGGAGGACAAAGAGAAAAAAAAACAAAAAGAAAAGGAAATGAAAACCAACACATCCCGTTGGAGAGGCATGCCAAAGCAAATTGTACAAGAAGTAAAGTATTCTAAAGATGTTTCATTCCCATCTATCAGAGGAGAGAGAAACACCACACAAAGGACCTTGGGATAGGACCTTGAACATGAGACTTGAACATGAGACTTGAAGCTTGATCATGAAACTTGGAATAGGACTTGGAGTAACTTGGTATAGGACCATGGAATAGGACCTTGAACATACAACTTGGACATGAAACTTGATGCTTGAAGCTTGCTTATGGTACTTGATGCTTGGGATGGGACTTGGGATGGGCCTTTGCAACAGCAAGACTGCTGCTGCATCGCCAAGTACAGACTGCTGCTGCTGTTGCATGCATTAACTGCAGCATTGAACTGCTGCATGCTGCTGCAAACTGTTGTTGGTAGCTGCTGCTGCAGCAACAGAGGTGGTTTTGGAGGAATTTGGGTAGCATAATGGCTGTTTTTTACAATCCCAGAAAAACAGATGTCTGCCCAGAGATTGGCAGCCCATAAATACAGAGTTTCATACAAAATAAGCCACAAAATGATGTCTTAGAAGACTAGAAACTCTTTCAAAACTTTTGATCTTCCTACTACTGCTAGAAAAGGTTGGCCTAACAGAAGGTGTAACAGGCTAGTGTAGGGAGGAAATGCCCCCTCCTAGAAGGGACTAATACATGCCATGGGACAGCCCCCCAAGGCTAGGCCAGAAATCTCAACATCGTGGATGCTGATCAGACACACAGCAGTCCAGATGATACCAAACAACTCTAAGCAAATTAACAATCATGTCCACTGGATTTCTGGAAAATTGGGCAGCGTCTCTTTTGAAACAGATAACAGATAAGTAAGCAAGTATCTATAGCAACAGCCCTTGCTATAGTTTAACATGAAGGTTCAAGTGCAAACAAGTAAATAGGAAGCAAGTAAATAGGTTGCAACAGCCCTTGCAACCCACTTAATGAGCATAATCCAAATGTAGGCAAGCAAGCAAGTATCTATAGCAACAACCCTTGCTATAGATTAACATGAAGTTCAAGTGCAAGCAAGTAAATAGGAATCCATGGGTTGCAACATATGATGACCGGACGAGGGTCACGGCTATAACACTCTGCACTAAGGCAGGTAGTAGCATTAACATGCTTGAGTTGGGAGGAAAAGCCCCCTCCCAGAAGGGACTTATACAATGCCATGGGACAGCCCCCCATGGCTAGGCTAGAAATCAAATCAGAACATCCATCAAGATGGTTGTTTGCTGTGGATGGATGAAAGCTGTTCGACACTCCACTTGAGATTTTTAGAAAATTTTGCCATGACCCGTTCGTAATTGGAGCACCCTCAAGGTGAGCCCGCAAAACTAAAGAAATTTGAAAAGGAAAAGAAAAGAAGGAGGAAGAGATGGAGCGAGATCAAAGCAACATAGTTGTTTGCATTAGGGAACAACACAATGCTCATCAAGAAGTTGTTGCACATCTTAAGCTGCTGCATGATTGCGGGTTGAATGATACTAAAGCGGGGGCATGACCCGCTCCAAATGTAACATCGGTAAAAGATCGAGACAGGTTAAGCAACATAAATGAAGTACCTAGCAAAGTATGTAAAGCAAGCCTAGAGTACAAAAACGAGAGAAGTAACTCATTTCTAAACTCATCACTCTGCCCAAACATTTTAGTCCATTATACAAGAGTCCATAGCAAGACATAACACAAGTATCAATTTTGATGATGTAATCCAAACCAACCATCTATGGGAATGCGGTATATATAATTGAGATCAACCAATACCATACACAATGCCGAAATAAGAAGAAAAAGCATGCATTAAACACCTTCTATAGTTATGTCATCATCAACCGGGAACAATATTCCACATATGAATATTAGGTCATTAGGTTGAGGCCCCATGGAAAATTTATCCGAGACATTAACCTATACCGAATGATGAGTGAATCTTGTTCACAACCACAAGAATAGGATTTGCAGTATGAGTTTTGAAATTTACGAACATTCCTCTCAATCCAAATATGGTACAAGGTTGTAGTGAAAATTAAATTGATTAGGATTGATTTAGGAGATTTGCCTTTGTTTGTTGCTAGAAGAGCAATCCAATTCTTCCAAGGTCTAGGAGGCCAATGAACATTGATTCTACCAAGCATTTGCTCCCAGGACTTGAGATGTGTATGGACAATTGAAAAACAGATGATCGTGACTCTCCGACTATAAACTGTGAGATAGATTAGATTTAGTACCAAAAATACAAGTCTGTCATCGTATAAAGTCTCTCTGAATAGCCACCGGGTAATAAAGCTACATTTAGGTATGTGGCCAGGAAACCACACTATAGCTCCAAGGAACTTTAGGAAATGGGGTCCTAAGTTTATTCCACGGGAGCCCACGAAAATACACCATTTGTATTGAGGGTCCATCTAATTACGTCTTTAAATTGGTGGCAGAAGGAACAGGGAGAGAAATGAGACCATCTCTGATCTCATTAATCTCCCAAGTTTGGGTGATAGGCAAAGCCCAATTGGAATTCCTAATGATTGTGGACACCTTACTGTCCTTAGGCATCCCCAAGTCATATATAATCCTATCCCCAAATCTCTCACCAATGGACCCAAAGGGTGCCAATTATCAAACCAAAGGGAAGAGCTTTGACCATCACCTATAATGACCTTAATAAAGGGGTGGACAACATATCTAAGGTTGAGGAGTTTCCTCCAAGTCCACGTGGGACTACGGGGCATTTAAGTGCCAAAAACTCTTCCCTTTGAGTAAATAAGACTTTACCCATTGACACCACATTGATTTTCACCACCGGAGATAATGAACCAAATGTGCTTAGATACAAAGCTGACCTTGTTCCAAATCTGCAATGACTTAAGGCCAAGGCCACCCTCATCCTTGGGAGCACAGAGATGCTCCCAAGATACTTTAGCACCGAGACTTCTTTAAGGACCAAAGGAAGGCTCTTAAAGCAATTCAACTTCCTTAATAACCTTTTTAGGCGGTATAAACAATGAGGACCTTTAAGTATGTGTGTTATTCCAGTCGGACAAATGGTGAAGCATGTGTATTTCTAATCCCAATTTCTTTGCTCGTATAATATTTGCCCAAGGTCCATGTTGATTGCAAATCTAATTTTATAATTCCTGTTGAATGTTTCTATGCTCAAGTTCATGATCCAATTGATAATCTTAGTTGTTGTTTTGAATGTTTCTCTGCCCTCTTTCCAGATGGCTTAGAAACATTTTCTTTAAATTTTGTGTAATCGGTATGAATTCCCCAGTTTTCCTTGTTGCCATTTGGCCATCCCATTTCCTTTTCTTTTCTTTCTTTTGTTTTTTTTTTTTTTTTTTTGGATAAACCAGCTTTAAAATAAAAGGGGCTAAACGGATATACAGCCTACAAGGGGCATACCCCAGGAGGACAAAACAGAAAAAAGAAGAAAAAGAAAGAAAAGCATGCCAAAGGCAAAACTAAAAAGGGCCAAGAGGCTACAAGGGTAATTGAAAAGATAAAAAGCATTAACATGGGAGGACACCCCTCAAAGGTGCCAAGGGACATCCCCCCAAAGCTAGGCAACAATTACAAACATTATACGGTTCATAGTCCAGGATGCTCTAGGAAAGTAGCACTACTCACAGCAACACTTGAGAAGGCAGCAGTAACACACAGTAGTAATGTCCTTTGTCAGATTCTTGTTTGATAGTAACACACAGTAACACACAGCAGCAACACTTGATTTATTTTCCAAAATTTGGACAGAGTCTTGTTTGTAATTGGGGTAATCCAGCTGAAATCACAGCATCTAAACAGCAGTTCTCATTACACGGCTTAAGATTTGCATACCCCAGGGAGGACACTTGTTTTGTCCTCCCTGGGGTATGCCCCTTGTAGGCTGTATATTCGTTTAGCCTCTTTTTATTTCAAGCTTGTTTTACCGGAAAAAAAAACCATAGGCTTGCAATTCAAATGTGTTAACTTGGTGGAAAGAAGTGGTACACCAAGATACTTGACAGGTAGATGACCCTCAGAGAACCCAAGTACATCAAGCTCTTTAGGCTATTGTGGGGAACAAATGTTTATCCTATGTCCCGTAGTGCCTTGTATTTTCCCTAACTATCCTCATGTAGCCTTGCGGCCTCCCCTTATTTAACGCACTCTTTTTCTTTTCTTTTCTTTTCTTTGTCCTCCCTGGGGTATGCCCCTTGTAGGCTGTATATTCTTTTGCCTTCTTTTTATTTCAAGCTTATTTATCCAAAAAAAAAAAAAAAAGGTCATTTGCTCGGGATTGGATTGCTTTAATCATTTGCCACTAGGACCTTGGAGAGGGCAGCAGTTGCAGCAGTACATAGCAGTAGTTGCAGCAGTAACAACGTTGGAAAATCCAGCAGTTGGAGCTCTTTCCATACAACGATTCCTGTAAATGATTGCCCTGCACAAAAGCTATAGTTGCTATCTGCATGTAGATCAAGTGATTGAGTTGCAGCACAAACAAAGAATGCTTAAGATGAACTAAAACAGTTCAATGCTAAATAATTAAAAGGACAGATTCAATCAATTCCCCACTTCTTTAACAACCACTGGGGTTTGAGATCCTTGAGAAAGGTTTCCTATGTAATGTTGTAATAATTTTAATCAATTTAATATGAATATTGTAATTTAATGTATATTTAATAACGTATAATATTATAATATTATTGTCATATTAATTTTAAATATAAGTAATATATTTACACATATAATATTATATCATATTTCATAAATTTAATTTACATTATATTTTTAAAACGACAATACTTTTATTACTTATTTAAAATACCGTATTTAAAATAACTCTTTAAATTGTTTATTATAAAGTATGTAGTTTTAAAATATGTTAATTTATTTTTAAACATTTCTATGAATATTGTAATTAAAAGTATATTTAATAACGTATAATATTATAATATTATAAAATTATTGTTATAATAATTTTAAATATAAGTAATATATTTACACATATAATATTATATCATATTTTCTAAATTTAATTTAAATTATATTGTTAAAACAACAATACGTTTATTACTTATTTAAAATACCGTATTTAAAATAACTCTTTAAATTGTTTATTATAAAGTATGTAGTTTTAAAATATGTTAATTTTTTTTCAACATTTCTATATTTACAATAATTTTATACATGTAATGTTGTAATAATTTTAATCAATTTTATATGAATATTGTAATTAAAAGTATATTTAATAACGTATAATATTATAATATTATTGTTATATTAATTTTAAATATAAGTAATATATTTACACATATAATATTATATCATATTTTATAAATTTAATTTAAATTATATTGTTAAAACGACAATACTTTTATTACTTATTTAAAATACCGTATTTAAAATAACTCTTTAAATTGTTTATTATAAAGTATGTAGTTTTAAAATATGTTATTTTTTTTCAATATTTCTATATTTACAATAATTTTATACATGTAATGTTGTAATAACTTTAATCAATTTTATATGAATATTGTAATTAAAAGTATATTTAATAACGTATAATATTATATCATATTTTATAATATTTTTAAATTTATCAATTTTATAAATTTAATTTAAATTATATTGTTAAAACGACAATACTTTTATTACTTATTTAAAATACCTTATTTAAAATAACTCTTTAAATTGTTTGTTATAAAGTATGTAGTTTTAAAATATGTTAATTTATTTTTCAACATTTCTATATTTACAATAATTTTATATATGTAATGTTGTAATAATTTTAATCAATTTTATATTAATATTATAATTAAAAGAATATTATGATATTATAATAATATTGTTATGTCAATTTTAAATATAAGTAATATATTTACACATATAATATTATATCATATTTCTAAATTTAATTTAAATTATATTGTTAAAACGACAATACTTTTATTACTTATTTAAAATACCGTATTTAAAATAACTCTTTAAATTGTTTATTATAAAGTATGTAGTTTTAAAATATGTTAATTTATTTTTTCAACATTTCTATATTTACAATAATTTTATACATGTAATGTTGTAATAATTTTAATCAATTTTATATGAATATTGTAATTAAAAGTATATTTAATAACGTATAATATTATAATATTATTGTTATATTAATTTTAAATATAAGTAATATATTTACACATATAATATTATATCATATTTTATAAATTTAATTTAAATTATATTGTTAAAACGACAATACTTTTATTACTTATTTAAAATACCGTATTTAAAATAACTCTTTAAATTGTTTGTTATAAAGTATGTAGTTTTAAAATATGTTAATTTATTTTTAAACATTTCTATATTTACAATAATTTTATACATGTAATGTTTTAATAATTTTAATCAATTTTATATGAATATTGTAATTAAAAGTATATTTAATAACGTATAATATTATAATATTATTTTATATTAATTTTAAATATAAGTAATATATTTACACATATAATATTATATCATATTTTATAAATTTAATTTAAATTATATTGTTAAAACGACAATACTTTTATTACTTATTTAAAATATCGTATTTAAAATAACTCTTTAAATTGTTTGTTATAAAGTATGTAGTTTTAAAATATGTTAATTTATTTTTAAACATTTCTATATTTACAATAATTTTATATATGTAATGTTGTAATAATTTTAATCAATTTTATATTAATATTGTAATTAAAAGTATATTTAATAACGTATAATATTATAATATTATTGTTATATTAATTTTAAATATAAGTAATATATTTACACATATAATATTATATCATATTTTATAAATTTAATTTAAATTATATTGTTAAAACGACAATACTTTTATTACTTATTTAAAATACCGTATTTAAAATAACTCTTTAAATTGTTTATTATAAAGTATGTAGTTTTAAAATATGTTAATTTTTTTTAAACATTTCTATATTTACAATAATTTTATACATGTAATGTTGTAATAATTTTAATCAATTTTATATTAATATTGTAATTAAAAGTATATTTAATAACGTATAATATTATAATATTATTGTTATATTAATTTTAAATATAAGTAATATATTTACACATATAATATTATATCATATTTTATAAATTTAATTTAAATTATATTGTTAAAACGACAATACTTTTATTACTTATTTAAAATACCGTATTTAAAATAACTCTTTAAATTGTTTGTTATAAAGTATGTAGTTTTAAAATATGTTAATTTTTTTTAAACATTTCTATATTTACAATAATTTTATACATGTAATGTTGTAATAATTTTAATCAATTTTATATTAATATTGTAATTAAAAGTATATTTAATAATATTTATAATATTATAATATTATAATATTATTATTAATTTTAAATATAAGTAATATATTTACACATATAATATTATATCATATTTTATAAATTTAATTTAAATTATATTGTTAAAACGACAATACTTTTATTACTTATTTAAAATACCGTATTTAAAATAACTCTTTAAATTGTTTGTTATAAAGTATGTAGTTTTAAAATATGTTAATTTATTTTTAAACATTTCTATATTTACAATAATTTTATACATGTAATGTTGTAATAATTTTAATCAATTTTATATTAATATTGTAATTAAAAGTATATTTAATAACGTATAATATTATAATATTATTGTTATATTAATTTTAAATATAAGTAATATATTTACACATATAATATTATATCATATTTCATAAATTTAATTTACATTATATTGTTAAAACGACAATACTTTTATTACTTATTTAAAATACCGTATTTAAAATAACTCTTTAAATTGTTTGTTATAAAGTATGTAGTTTTAAAATATGTTAATTTATTTTTAAACATTTCTATATTTACAATAATTTTATACATGTAATGTTGTAATAATTTTAATCAATTTTATATGAATATTGTAATTAAAAGTATATTTAATAACGTATAATATTATAATATTATTGTTATATTAATTTTAAATATAAGTAATATATTTACACATATAATATTATATCATATTTTATAAATTTAATTTAAATTATATTGTTAAAACGACAATACTTTTATTACTTATTTAAAATATGTATCGTATTTAAAATAACTCTTTAAATTGTTTGTTATAAAGTATGTAGTTTTAAAATATGTTAATTTATTTTTAAACATTTCTATATTTACAATAATTTTATACATGTAATGTTGTAATAATTTTAATCAATTTTATATTAATATTGTAATTAAAAGTATATTTAATAACGTATAATATTATAATATTATTGTTATATTAATTTTAAATATAAGTAATATATTTACACATATAATATTATATCATATTTTATAAATTTAATTTAAATTATATTGTTAAAACGACAATACTTTTATTACTTATTTAAAATACCGTATTTAAAATAACTCTTTAAATTGTTTGTTATAAAGTATGTAGTTTTAAAATATGTTAATTTATTTTTAAACATTTCTATATTTACAATAATTTTATATATGTAATGTTGTAATAATTTTAATCAATTTTATATGAATATTGTAATTAAAAGTATATTTAATAACGTATAATATTATAATATTATAATATTATTGTTATATTAATTTTAAATATAAGTAATATATTTACACATATAATATTATATCATATTTATAAATTTAATTTAAATTATATTGTTAAAACGACAATACTTTTATTACTTATTTAAAATATCGTATTTAAAATAACTCTTTAAATTGTTTATTATAAAGTATGTAGTTTTAAAATATGTTAATTTATTTTTAAACATTTCTATATTTACAATAATTTTATATATGTAATGTTGTAATAATTTTAATCAATTTTATATTAATATTATAATTAAAAATATTTTTAAATAATATTATAATATTATTGTTATTTAATTTTAAATATAAGTAATATATTTACACATATAATATTATATCATATTTTATAAATTTAATTTAAATTATATTGTTAAAACGACAATACTTTTATTACTTATTTAAAATACCGTATTTAAAATAACTCTTTAAATTGTTTATTATAAAGTATGTAGTTTTAAAATATGTTAATTTATTTTTAAACATTTCTATATTTACAATAATTTTATACATGTAATGTTGTAATAATTTTAATCAATTTTATATGAATATTGTAATTAAAAGTATATTTAATAACGTATAATATTATAATATTATAATATTATTGTTATATTAATTTTAAATATAAGTAATATATTTACACATATAATATTATATCATATTTTATAAATTTAATTTAAATTATATTGTTAAAACGACAATACTTTTATTACTTATTTAAAATACCGTATTTAAAATAACTCTTTAAATTGTTTGTTATAAAGTATGTAGTTTTAAAATATGTTAATTTATTTTTAAACATTTCTATATTTACAATAATTTTATACATGTAATGTTGTAATAATTTTAATCAATTTTATATTAATATTGTAATTAAAAGTATATTTAATAACGTATAATATTATAATATTATTGTTATATTAATTTTAAATATAAGTAATATATTTACACATATAATATTATATCATATTTTATAAATTTAATTTAAATTATATTGTTAAAACGACAATACTTTTATTACTTATTTAAAATACCGTATTTAAAATAACTCTTTAAATTGTTTGTTATAAAGTATGTAGTTTTAAAATATGTTAATTTATTTTTAAACATTTCTATATTTACAATAATTTTATACATGTAATGTTGTAATAATTTTAATCAATTTTATATAATATTGTAATTAAAAGTATATTTAATAACGTATAATATTATAATATTATTGTTATATTAATTTTAAATATAAGTAATATATTTACACATATAATATTATATCATATTTTATAAATTTAATTTAAATTATATTGTTAAAACGACAATACTTTTATTACTTATTTAAAATATCGTATTTAAAATAACTCTTTAAATTGTTTATTATAAAGTATGTAGTTTTAAAATATGTTAATTTATTTTTAAACATTTCTATATTTACAATAATTTTATATATGTAATGTTGTAATAATTTTAATCAATTTTATATTAATATTATAATTAAAAGTATATTTAATAACATATAATATTGTTATATTAATTTTAAATATAAGTAATATATTTACACATATAATATTATATCATATTTTATAAATTTAATTTAAATTATATTGTTAAAACGACAATACTTTTATTACTTATTTAAAATACCGTATTTAAAATAACTCTTTAAATTGTTTATTATAAAGTATGTAGTTTTAAAATATGTTAATTTATTTTTAAACATTTCTATATTTACAATAATTTTATACATGTAATGTTGTAATAATTTTAATCAATTTTATATTAATATTGTAATTAAAAGTATATTTAATAACGTATAATATTATAATATTATTGTTATATTAATTTTAAATATAAGTAATATATTTACACATATAATATTATATCATATTTTATAAATTTAATTTAAATTATATTGTTAAAACGACAATACTTTTATTACTTATTTAAAATACCGTATTTAAAATAACTCTTTAAATTGTTTATTATAAAGTATGTAGTTTTAAATATGTTAATTTATTTTTAAACATTTCTATATTTACAATAATTTTATACATGTAATGTTGTAATAATTTTAATCAATTTTATATTAATATTATAATTAAAAAAGTATATTTAATAACGTATAATATTATAATATTATTTATATTAATTTTAAATATAAGTAATATATTTACACATATAATATTATATCATATTTTATAAATTTAATTTAAATTATATTGTTAAAACGACAATACTTTTATTACTTATTTAAAATACCGTATTTAAAATAACTCTTTAAATTGTTTGTTATAAAGTATGTAGTTTTAAAATATGTTAATTTATTTTTAAACATTTCTATATTTACAATAATTTTATATATGTAATGTTGTAATAATTTTAATCAATTTTATATTAATATTATAATTAAAAGAATATTTAATAATATTATAATATAATATTTGTTATTAATTTTAAATATAAGTAATATATTTACACATATAATATTATATCATATTTTATAAATTTAATTTAAATTATATTGTTAAAACGACAATACTTTTATTACTTATTTAAAATACCGTATTTAAAATAACTCTTTAAATTGTTTATTATAAAGTATGTAGTTTTAAAATATGTTAATTTTTTTTTAAACATTTCTATATTTACAATAATTTTATACATGTAATGTTGTAATAATTTTAATCAATTTTATATTAATATTGTAATTAAAAGTATATTTAATAACGTATAATATTATAATATTATTGTTATATTAATTTTAAATATAAGTAATATATTTACACATATAATATTATATCATATTTTATAAATTTAATTTAAATTATATTGTTAAAACGACAATACTTTTATTACTTATTTAAAATACCGTATTTAAAATAACTCTTTAAATTGTTTGTTATAAAGTATGTAGTTTTAAAATATGTTAATTTATTTTTAAACATTTCTATATTTACAATAATTTTATACATGTAATGTTGTAATAATTTTAATCAATTTTATATAATATTGTAATTAAAAGTATATTTAATAACGTATAATATTATAATATTATTGTTATATTAATTTTAAATATAAGTAATATATTTACACATATAATATTATATCATATTTTATAAATTTAATTTAAATTATATTGTTAAAACGACAATACTTTTATTACTTATTTAAAATATCGTATTTAAAATAACTCTTTAAATTGTTTGTTATAAAGTATGTAGTTTTAAAATATGTTAATTTATTTTTAAACATTTCTATATTTACAATAATTTTATACATGTAATGTTGTAATAATTTTAATCAATTTTATATTAATATTGTAATTAAAAGTATATTTAATAACGTATAATATTATAATATTATTGTTATATTAATTTTAAATATAAGTAATATATTTACACATATAATATTATATCATATTTTATAAATTTAATTTAAATTATATTGTTAAAACGACAATACTTTTATTACTTATTTAAAATATCGTATTTAAAATAACTCTTTAAATTGTTTGTTATAAAGTATGTAGTTTTAAAATATGTTAATTTATTTTTAAACATTTCTATATTTACAATAATTTTATACATGTAATGTTGTAATAATTTTAATCAATTTTATATGAATATTGTAATTAAAAGTATATTTAATAACGTATAATATTATAATATTATTGTTATATTAATTTTAAATATAAGTAATATATTTACACATATAATATTATATCATATTTTATAAATTTAATTTAAATTATATTGTTAAAACAACAATACTTTTATTACTTATTTAAAATACCGTATTTAAAATAACTCTTTAAATTGTTTATTATAAAGTATGTAGTTTTAAAATATGTTAATTTTTTTTTAAACATTTCTATATTTACAATAATTTTATACATGTAATGTTGTAATAATTTTAATCAATTTTATATTAATATTGTAATTAAAAGTATATTTAATAACGTATAATATAATATTATTGTTATATTAATTTTAAATATAAGTAATATATTTACACATATAATATTATATCATATTTTATAAATTTAATTTAAATTATATTGTTAAAACGACAATACTTTTATTACTTATTTAAAATACTGTATTTAAAATAACTCTTTAAATTGTTTGTTATAAAGTATGTAGTTTTAAAATATGTTAATTTATTTTTAAACATTTCTATATTTACAATAATTTTATACATGTAATGTTGTAATAATTTTAATCAATTTTATATTAATATTGTAATTAAAAGTATATTTAATAACGTATAATATTATAATATTATTGTTATATTAATTTTAAATATAAGTAATATATTTACACATATAATATTATATCATATTTCATAAATTTAATTTACATTATATTGTTAAAACGACAATACTTTTATTACTTATTTAAAATACCGTATTTAAAATAACTCTTTAAATTGTTTGTTATAAAGTATGTAGTTTTAAAATATGTTAATTTATTTTTAAACATTTCTATATTTACAATAATTTTATACATGTAATGTTGTAATAATTTTAATCAATTTTATATTAATATTGTAATTAAAAGTATATTTAATAACGTATAATATTATAATATTATTGTTATATTAATTTTAAATATAAGTAATATATTTACACATATAATATTATATCATATTTTATAAATTTAATTTAAATTATATTGTTAAAACGACAATACTTTTATTACTTATTTAAAATATCGTATTTAAAATAACTCTTTAAATTGTTTGTTATAAAGTATGTAGTTTTAAAATATGTTAATTTATTTTTAAACATTTCTATATTTACAATAATTTTATATATGTAATGTTGTAATAATTTTAATCAATTTTATATTAATATTATAATTAAAAGAATATTTAATAACATATAATATTATAATATTATTGTTATATTAATTTTAAATATAAGTAATATATTTACACATATAATATTATATCATATTTTATAAATTTAATTTAAATTATATTGTTAAAACGACAATACTTTTATTACTTATTTAAAATACCGTATTTAAAATAACTCTTTAAATTGTTTGTTATAAAGTATGTAGTTTTAAAATATGTTAATTTATTTTTAAACATTTCTATATTTACAATAATTTTATACATGTAATGTTGTAATAATTTTAATCAATTTTTATTGAATATTGTAATTAAAAGTATATTTAATAACGTATAATATTATAATATTATTGTTATATTAATTTTAAATATAAGTAATATATTTACACATATAATATTATATCATATTTTATAAATTTAATTTAAATTATATTGTTAAAACGACAATACTTTTATTACTTATTTAAAATACCGTATTTAAAATAACTCTTTAAATTGTTTGTTATAAAGTATGTAGTTTTAAAATATGTTAATTTATTTTTAAACATTTCTATATTTACAATAATTTTATACATGTAATGTTGTAATAATTTTAATCAATTTTATATTAATATTGTAATTAAAAGTATATTTAATAACGTATAATATTATAATATTATTGTTATATTAATTTTAAATATAAGTAATATATTTACACATATAATATTATATCATATTTTATAAATTTAATTTAATTATATTGTTAAAACGACAATACTTTTATTACTTATTTAAAATATCGTATTTAAAATAACTCTTTAAATTGTTTGTTATAAAGTATGTAGTTTTAAAATATGTTAATTTATTTTTAAACATTTCTATATTTACAATAATTTTATACATGTAATGTTGTAATAATTTTAATCAATTTTATATAAATATTGTAATTAAAAGTATATTTAATAACGTATAATATTATAATATTATAATATTATTGTTATATTAATTTTAAATATAAGTAATATATTTACACATATAATATTATATCATATTTTATAAATTTAATTTAAATTATATTGTTAAAACGACAATACTTTTATTACTTATTTAAAATACCGTATTTAAAATAACTCTTTAAATTGTTTGTTATAAAGTATGTAGTTTTAAAATATGTTAATTTATTTTTAAACATTTCTATATTTACAATAATTTTATACATGTAATGTTGTAATAATTTTAATCAATTTTATATTAATATTGTAATTAAAAGTATATTTAATAACGTATAATATTATAATATTATTGTTATATTAATTTTAAATATAAGTAATATATTTACACATATAATATTATATCATATTTTATAAATTTAATTTAAATTATATTGTTAAAACGACAATACTTTTATTACTTATTTAAAATACCGTATTTAAAATAACTCTTTAAATTGTTTGTTATAAAGTATGTAGTTTTAAAATATGTTAATTTATTTTTAAACATTTCTATATTTACAATAATTTTATACATGTAATGTTGTAATAATTTTAATCAATTTTATATTAATATTGTAATTAAAAGTATATTTAATAACGTATAATATTATAATATTATTGTTATATTAATTTTAAATATAAGTAATATATTTACACATATAATATTATATCATATTTCATAAATTTAATTTAATTATATTGTTAAAACGACAATACTTTTATTACTTATTTAAAATACCGTATTTAAAATAACTCTTTAAATTGTTTGTTATAAAGTATGTAGTTTTAAAATATGTTAATTTATTTTTAAACATTTCTATATTTACAATAATTTTATACATGTAATGTTGTAATAATTTTAATCAATTTTATATGAATATTGTAATTAAAAGTATATTTAATAACGTATAATATTATAATATTATTGTTATATTAATTTTAAATATAAGTAATATATTTACACATATAATATTATATCATATTTTATAAATTTAATTTAAATTATATTGTTAAAACGACAATACTTTTATTACTTATTTAAAATACCGTATTTAAAATAACTCTTTAAATTGTTTGTTATAAAGTATGTAGTTTTAAAATATGTTAATTTATTTTTAAACATTTCTATATTTACAATAATTTTATATATGTAATGTTGTAATAATTTTAATCAATTTTATATTAATATTATAATTAAAAAATTTAATAATTTAATAACATATAATATTGTTATATCAATTTTAAATATAAGTAATATATTTACACATATAATATTATATCATATTTTATAAATTTAATTTAAATTATATTGTTAAAACGACAATAATACTTTTATTACTTATTTAAAATACCGTATTTAAAATAACTCTTTAAATTGTTTATTATAAAGTATGTAGTTTTAAAATATGTTAATTTTTTTTTAAACATTTCTATATTTACAATAATTTTATACATGTAATGTTGTAATAATTTTAATCAATTTTATATGAATATTGTAATTAAAAGTATATTTAATAACGTATAATATTATAATATTATTGTTATATTAATTTTAAATATAAGTAATATATTTACACATATAATATTATATCATATTTTATAAATTTAATTTAAATTATATTGTTAAAACGACAATACTTTTATTACTTATTTAAAATACCGTATTTAAAATAACTCTTTAAATTGTTTGTTATAAAGTATGTAGTTTTAAAATATGTTAATTTATTTTTAAACATTTCTATATTTACAATAATTTTATACATGTAATGTTGTAATAATTTTAATCAATTTTATATGAATATTGTAATTAAAAGTATATTTAATAACGTATAATATTATAATATTATTGTTATATTAATTTTAAATATAAGTAATATATTTACACATATAATATTATATCATATTTATAAATTTAATTTAAATTATATTGTTAAAACGACAATACTTTTATTACTTATTTAAAATACCGTATTTAAAATAACTCTTTAAATTGTTTGTTATAAAGTATGTAGTTTTAAAATATGTTAATTTATTTTTAAACATTTCTATATTTACAATAATTTTATACATGTAATGTTGTAATAATTTTAATCAATTTTATATTAATATTGTAATTAAAAGTATATTTAATAACGTATAATATTATAATATTATTGTTATATTAATTTTAAATATAAGTAATATATTTACACATATAATATTATATCATATTTCATAAATTTAATTTAAATTATATTGTTAAAACGACAATACTTTTATTACTTATTTAAAATACCGTATTTAAAATAACTCTTTAAATTGTTTGTTATAAAGTATGTAGTTTTAAAATATGTTAATTTATTTTTAAACATTTCTATATTTACAATAATTTTATACATGTAATGTTGTAATAATTTTAATCAATTTTATATTAATATTGTAATAAAAGTATATTTAATAACGTATAATATTATAATATTATTGTTATATTAATTTTAAATATAAGTAATATATTTACACATATAATATTATATCATATTTTATAAATTTAATTTAAATTATATTGTTAAAACGACAATACTTTTATTACTTATTTAAAATATCGTATTTAAAATAACTCTTTAAATTGTTTGTTATAAAGTATGTAGTTTTAAAATATGTTAATTTATTTTTAAACATTTCTATATTTACAATAATTTTATATATGTAATGTTGTAATAATTTTAATCAATTTTATATTAATATTATAATTAAAAGTAATATTTAATAACGTATAATATATAATATTGTTATTGTTATTTTAAATATAAGTAATATATTTACACATATAATATTATATCATATTTTATAAATTTAATTTAAATTATATTGTTAAAACGACGACAATACTTTTTTATTACTTATTTAAAATACCGTATTTAAAATAACTCTTTAAATTGTTTATTATAAAGTATGTAGTTTTAAAATATGTTAATTTTTTTTTAAACATTTCTATATTTACAATAATTTTATACATGTAATGTTGTAATAATTTTAATCAATTTTATATTAATATTGTAATTAAAAGTATATTTAATAACGTATAATATAACTATAATATTATAATATTATTGTTATATTAATTTTAAATATAAGTAATATATTTACACATATAATATTATATCATATTTTATAAATTTAATTTAAATTATATTGTTAAAACGACAATACTTTTATTACTTATTTAAAATATTTATTTAAAATAACTCTTTAAATTGTTTGTTATAAAGTATGTAGTTTTAAAATATGTTAATTTATTTTTAAACATTTCTATATTTACAATAATTTTATACATGTAATGTTGTAATAATTTTAATCAATTTTATATTAATATTGTAATTAAAAGTATATTTAATAACGTATAATATTATAATATTATTTTATATTAATTTTAAATATAAGTAATATATTTACACATATAATATTATATCACATTTTATAAATTTAATTTAAATTATATTGTTAAAACGACAATACTTTTATTACTTATTTAAAATACCGTATTTAAAATAACTCTTTAAATTGTTTGTTATAAAGTATGTAGTTTTAAAATATGTTAATTTATTTTTAAACATTTCTATATTTACAATAATTTTATACATGTAATGTTGTAATAATTTTAATCAATTTTATATGAAATTTGTAATTAAAAGTATATTTAATAACGTATAATATTATAATATTATTGTTATATTAATTTTAAATATAAGTAATATATTTACACATATAATATTATATCATATTTATAAATTTAATTTAAATTATATTGTTAAAACGACAATACTTTTATTACTTATTTAAAATATCGTATTTAAAATAACTCTTTAAATTGTTTATTATAAAGTATGTAGTTTTAAAATATGTTAATTTATTTTTAAACATTTCTATATTTACAATAATTTTATATATGTAATGTTGTAATAATTTTAATCAATTTTATATTAATATTATAATTAAAATAATATTTAATAATATTATAATAATATTGTTATATTAATTTTAAATATAAGTAATATATTTACACATATAATATTATATCATATTTTATAAATTTAATTTAAATTATATTGTTAAAACGACAATACTTTTATTACTTATTTAAAATACCGTATTTAAAATAACTCTTTAAATTGTTTATTATAAAGTATGTAGTTTTAAAATATGTTAATTTTTTTCAACATTTCTATATTTACAATAATTTTATATATGTAATGTTGTAATAACTTTAATGAATTTTATTTGAATATTGTAATTAAAAGTATATTTAATAACGTATAATATTATAATATTATTGTTATATTAATTTTAAATATAAGTAATATATTTACACATATAATATTATATCATATTTATAAATTTAATTTAAATTATATTGTTAAAACGACAATACTTTTATTACTTATTTAAAATACCGTATTTAAAATAACTCTTTAAATTGTTTGTTATAAAGTATGTAGTTTTAAAATATGTTAATTTATTTTTAAACATTTCTATATTTACAATAATTTTATACATGTAATGTTGTAATAATTTTAATCAATTTTATATGAAATTTGTAATTAAATTTATATTTAATAACGTATAATATTATAATATTATTGTTATATTAATTTTAAATATAAGTAATATATTTACACATATAATATTATATCATATTTTATAAATTTAATTTAAATTATGTTGTTAAAACGACAATACTTTTATTACTTATTTAAAATACCGTATTTAAAATAACTCTTTAAATTGTTTATTATAAAGTATGTAGTTTTAAAATATGTTAATTTATTTTTAAACATTTCTATATTTACAATAATTTTATATATGTAATGTTGTAATAATTTTAATCAATTTTATATGAATATTGTAATTAAAAGTATATTTAATAACGTATAATATTATAATATTATTGTTATATTAATTTTAAATATAAGTAATATATTTACACATATAATATTATATCATATTTTATAAATTTAATTTAAATTATGTTGTTAAAACGACAATACTTTTATTACTTATTTAAAATACCGTATTTAAAATAACTCTTTAAATTGTTTATTATAAAGTATGTAGTTTTAAAATATGTTAATTTATTTTTTTTTATATTTAAATATTTTATATATGTAATGTTGTAATAATTTTAATCAATTTTATATCAATTTTAAATAAAAGTAATTTATTTAACATATAATATTATATCATATTTATAAATTTTAATATAAGTAATATATTTACACATTAATATTATATCAATTACTAAATTTAATTTAATTATATTTTAAAACGACAATACTTTTATTACTTATTTAAAATACCGTATTTAAAATAACTCTTTAAATTGTTTGTTATAAAGTATGTAGTTTTAAAATATGTTAATTTATTTTTAAACATTTCTATATTTACAATAATTTTATACATGTAATGTTGTAATAATTTTAATCAATTTTATATGAATATTGTAATTAAAAGTATATTTAATAACGTATAATATTATAATATTATTGTTATATTAATTTTAAATATAAGTAATATATTTACACATATAATATTATATCATATTTTATAAATTTAATTTAAATTATATTGTTAAAACAACAATACTTTTATTACTTATTTAAAATACCGTATTTAAAATAACTTTTTAAATTGTTTGTTATAAAGTATGTAGTTTTAAAATATGTTAATTTATTTTTAAACATTTCTATATTTACAATAATTTTATACATGTAATGTTGTAATAATTTTAATCAATTTTATATTAATATTATAATTAAAAGTATATTTAATAACATATAATATTGTTATATTAATTTTAAATATAAGTAATATATTTACACATATAATATTATATCATATTTCAAAATTTTAATTTAAATTATATTGTTAAAACGACAATACTTTTATTACTTATTTAAAATACCGTATTTAAAATAACTCTTTAAATGTAGTTTTAAAATATGTTAATTTATTTTTAAACATTTCTATATTTACAATAATTTTATACATGTAATGTTGTAATAACTTTAATCAATTTTATATTAATATTGTAATTAAAAGTATATTTAATAACGTATAATATTATAATATTATTGTTATATTAATTTTAAATATAAGTAATAGGGCTGCACACGGGTCGGGTTTCTTCGGGTTCGGGTCGGGTTTGACCCGACCGAACTTTGATCGGGTTCTTATAATACCACCCGACCGCCGACTGAATATGCTGTCGGGCTCTGACCGAAATGTGATCGGGTTTGATCGGATCGGGTGACGGGTTGGTCGGGTTTATGGGCCACGTATTGGGCCATTCATTTTGGGCTATAGGAATTGGATTGAAATATTGTTTGCAGATTAAAACTTTATTACTGGGTTGTATTAAGTCATAATATCAAAAATTCCATTAGGCCCAATGGCCCATTACATTTTTTGCGGATCAAAATTTAAATTTTGGGAAGCTTTGGCCCATTCACCAAACAATTCAATGAATTCATCATTTTTTGCAAATTAAAACATAACAGATTACTAGATTAGAGATTACCCAATTGGCCCATTCAACAGAATCAACACAGAGAATAAGGAGGAAGATTTTCATGATATAGGCTTACAGCCATTCCCTTCAAAAACCCTAACAAATTCTGAAACAATAAGGAGGAAGATTTTCAACTAATCCATTCCCAATCCACATTTGGAAACCTTAAGGGATTTGTAAAGTCCCCAGATTTTCAACTAACCCAGTCAGTGCACTAAACACTAGTGCACTCACAGTCCTTAATGGATTTGTCAAGTCCCCAATCCACATTTGGAAACCTTTCTCTGCAATGCAAAAATACAGGAAAAAAGAAGAAGAAAATGCAAACTAAATATAACAGCAGCAACTAGTATAGTACGGTCAGTACCTAATAGAGCAGTAAAACATTTCCAGTGAACATTTCCAGTCCAGTGCAGCAACAACAAACTAGTCTACTACAATATATCCTGTGACAGCAGTCTACTACAATAACGATGACCACAAGAAAACTAACAACAGCCACAATAACCATGTAACAGCAGCATCTATACAAAGAAAGGTTTCCAAATGTAACAGCAGCAGCAAAACATTTCCAGTGCAACAAAACATTTCCAGTGCAACAAAACATTTTCCAGTGCAAGTGTGCAAAGTGCACGTGTGATAGCCGTCTAGCGGCCAATAGTCCAGTACAAAAAAGCTAATAGTCCAACAGAATAGTCCAACACACAAAAGCTAATAGTCCAGTACACAGAATAGTAGTGCAGTAGTGGTCAATTGGTCATTGCGAAATCACTCAAATCTCGTAAAAACCTGTAAAATTCCATTGACAATGTGAGCAAAAATAATATGAAGAACAATAATTCAATGAACTATGACTTGAAATGTTTTTACCAAAGAAGAATGCCAAAGCCCAATCACTCAATCCCTAGGAGGTTGCTTCAATCTCTAAAAGGTCTGGAAAAAAGAAGAAGATGTAATTCAATGCTAAATAAATAGTTAAATATTAAATAAAATGGATCAAATTCATATTAAGATTCACCTGGATCAGATTGTTCAAATTCCTCAACTTTGTCCATAGTTTGCCGAAGTGATATTGGAACCGTGCTTAGAAGCCAGTTTTGGGTGCACACAAGTCTCTCCACCATTAATGGTGAGAGCGAGCTTCGGAATGGATCAAGTATGCGTCCACCCGTACTAAAGGCTGACTCGGAAGCAACGGTAGACACAGGCATGGCCAATACATCCTGTGCAATTCGAGACAAGACAGGATACTTCATAGAATTATGTTTCCACCATTCCAAGATATCAAAAGTGTCTCCCTCCCCTTCCTTTTCCCGAGGCCTACGTTCACAAGGACTAACCAAGTACTTGTCTACCTCCGATTCACACACACTCGATAACTCCTCCTCCAAGAAACTGTCAAATTGACTAGCTAAACTCAAGCGAGGATCATCAAAATCATCATTCATTGTATCTCTCGGCGTTGCCCTAGGCTCTTCAACTCTATGT
The DNA here is from genome assembly GCA_016920895.1 of Vaccinium myrtillus. NCBI lineage: Eukaryota > Viridiplantae > Streptophyta > Magnoliopsida > Ericales > Ericaceae > Vaccinium > Vaccinium myrtillus. Next base: position 31,217,653 of record CM029275.1, on the reverse strand, counting down.
CCACCCTCATTTGCATAAGCTTCATACAACCGCTTCAAACATTCCATCACACTTTTCTCCATACTTTCACCCACCTTCTTCCCTTTGGTTTTTGAAATTAAAAAGTTCACCCACCTTAACTTATACCGGGGATCGAGCGCCACGGCCACATAAAGTAAGGGATTTATTTTATCTCCATCGCCCCAATACTTGTCAAGTTTTACTTTCATCTTCAAGGCCATTGAAGACAAAAGAGGATCTTTGTTGGTGATTAAATTGTCTATAAAGGTTTCAATACCATAAATCTCACCAAAGAAGCAATTGGATGTGACAAAAAGAGAAGCCGAAAATCGCTTGGTTGCTTCATAGAAAAGTTTCAAGAATGTGACAAACATCCTACAATTCTTCCAATCAAGCTTGGTTGGAAGTCTTGGGGCCTTATGGCCCCCACTTTGCCCCCCCTCGCCAACCTCACTGACCTCCATATTGCCCGCACCCTCACTTAACCATTCCTCCCCATCCTCCCCACCCTCACCAAGCTTTACATTAAAGAATGATTTAAATTGATCATCTTCTTCCGCCATTCTTTGGAATGCCTTCTCAAATTTTTCGGCAACGTCTAACATCATGTACGTAGAATTCCACCTAGTACATATATCAAGACACACGGTTTTCTTTGAGTCAATTTTCTCCAACTCAACACACTTCTTGAAACTGAGTAGTCTTTGTGGGGAAGACCTTACATACCTCACAACATCACGGACACGAACAATAGACTCACTCATTTCTTTCAACCCATCACCAACAATAAGATTCAGAATATGTGCACAACATCGCATATGTAAGAACTCATTTTTCAAGATAGTTCGTTTCCAATTCATTGTTTTCCTTTTCAAGAACTTAATGGTCGTGCTGTTGGAACTAGCATTATCTACTGTCAAAGTAAAAACTCCATCAACATTCCACGCAAGCAACAACTCCTCAATTTTCTTGCCGATGGTCTCCCCCTTATGATCTTCAACTTGGCAAAAGTTTAAGATTCTTTTGTGCAACTTCCAATTATCATCTATGAAGTGTGCTGTGAGACACATGTAGTTAAGGTTTTGAATTGATGTCCATGTATCCGTTGTGAGGCAAATCCTACGACCCTTCATTAGTTTCTTTAACTTTGCCCTTTCGTTGTTAAAAATTGCAACAACCTCTCTTGCTATAGTTGTGCGAGAAGGGACCTTATTAAACTTCGGTTGCAAGACATTACAAAACCTCTTAAAACCAATCCCCTCAACAAACCTAAAGGGCAGCTCATCCATAATGATCATTTCAGCAAGAGCTCTCTTACATTCATTGAAAGAAAATACACTCGCCACAACCTCAACATCCTCACCCGTTTGTTTGAATGAAAGAGTTTGTTGTCCTTTAATTTCTTGGTCTCTATTCGGATACTTTTTGCAAACATTGGTGTGAGCAGTTAAGTTACTAGTTCCATGCTTTTGAGAATTAGCAGAAAAGAGGGTTGAGAGCTTCTCTCTCTACACTAGAGAGAGAATGCACTCCCCTTTGTAAAATCTCTACCCAAATTTTTAAAATCAGTCCCTCAATCATCCTGATTGAAGGCATATCCATATATTTTTTCCAGTTTCACTCCATTAGGAAGTGAATACACAGCAACTTTTCGAGTTTTTACTCTATCATCTGAAGAAGGGGTATTCTAAACCCAGAACTCAACGTCCATGGGGATCTGATTAACGTTCATCTCATCACAACAACAATATGGGTCATCCGGTGTTTGCAGATGGATTGTCTATACTTTCACGAGATTTCTGTACCACCTTCAAGAACCATCCCACTAAGTGAACACGGTGTCACGGCGAAGGGAGCAATTTCCCGTTTGGGCTCTTGATTAGCTGTGGTCGTTATGAATCTGGTGGCGTGGTGGCTCATCCATTTCGAACTAACGGGTGTTATTCATAGTTCAATCTCAGCAGCGAGTTACCCAAAAAAAAATCTCAGCAGCGCATCCAACATGGAAATAATGGAGGTATTTTTCTGTGTGCCGATTGTGATTCAGATCTCAATGGAGGTATTTTTCTGTGCTTTATGGTCCAAATCGAGTTTAGATTCGTTTGGTAGCTATTGCAAGCAGCATTTTGTGCTAAAAATAATGTTGATTAGGACCAATTAAATCTGGAATTGGTACCATAAATTCCAGAAATTACGAGTTGTTTGGCTGTTAATTTTAGTTTGGCCATGGCCATGAACCGACGGAGAAGGAGGAGAGTGAGATTCACATTCCTAGAAAGCAAGTGGGTCAAAGGGGCATTACTTTTGCCGTAAATTGTGGATCTTGGACTTGGGGATAGTGCGTGTACCACAGCTGTCCCCACTTGGGCCCACCTTTTATAGCATTTGGGAGCTGTACGCACTTCTCTAATTGGCAACAATTTGAATGACTTTCCTTGGGCCCACCATAGGCAGTACGTGAGAAGTGGGTAAATGCAATTGCACATGGGATGCTCAGGAAAATAAGGGAATTAACTATTGTTTACGGAAAGTTGGGCAACTGATTTGTGGATGTATGTTGACCTTGGATCTTGGATCACGGTGTTAGGAGCGAGTGGTGTAGTAGGCATGAGTTCAGTACAGGGTTCTATGGGGACAGTTCCCTTGGGTTTTATTGCTTGCCGAACAGCCAGAGGCTTATCACACTTGTTTCGGGGTTCTCTGTTATTATTGTTTCCACAGGTGAGGGTCAGTTGGTTCGTCCAGTGGGTTAGCTTACACATTTATGGATCTATTTTCTCCTGTTGGAAACTATGGAGAGACGATGAGTTTGGAGTTTGGACTATGATGTTTGGAGCGGGTGGCGGACTAGGCATGTGTTCAGTGTACGGGTTCTATGGGAGGGTACCCGTGGTTTTATTGCTTGCCGAACTGCCAGAGGCTCATCTCATTTGGTCTGAGCTGCTCTACATTTGTTGTCTCCATTGTTAAAGGGGGCACTTTTATGTTACCGTATGTGGAGGATGACAGACGAGATAGTTGCACCTTGTGGTTGATTGTGTGTGTTCAGGAGGGTCCGAGGGCGGAGATCACCGATGGATGTTACATAGTGGTGACCTTGGTTTCTCTGGTCTGGGAGGTATCTTCTGGGGCTGACTCTGTTTATCACGTTCTTTAGCTTGACTAGGGATTCCACCTGTCCTTAGTCCTATCCTTGTCTATTTGATATCACTGCGGGGTATTCTTACTTTGGATTGGACCTCATCTACAACCAATATGGACAGTCACCGGAAATAGAGGAAGTCTGATGTCTTGGGAGCCTAGACTATGATGTTTGGAGCGATCAGCAAACTAGGCATGTGTTCAGTGTAAGGGTTCTATGGGAGGGTTCCCTTGGGTTTATTTACTTGCCGAACTGCTAGAGGCTCATCTCATTTGGTCCGGGTTGCTTAGCTACTGTTGTTTCCTCTTTTAAGGGTTGGTTGTCCCATATATATCACCACTTAGATATACTCCCTCCGTCCCAATTTAAATGCTCCCTACGGTTATGCGTGCCTTTTTAAAACTCTTGTAGTTTTTATTCTATAATGTATTATATATGCAATATGGATCTTATTTGATAGATCTCAATCAGTTCTATTAGACAAAATTTTTAAAAACTTTGAAAACATTACCAATAAAAAGATATAGACGTTTGAAAATGACACGGATATTCGTAGGGAGCATTTAAAATGGGACGGAGGGAGTAGCTATTATGCACGCCCGTTCTCATGTCCTTGAGGCCGCTCTTTCCTTTGGGATAGCTACGCTAATAGGACGCGAGCATGGGCCAACTCACATTTCATACAGTGGGGCCTCTTCTTGGACCCACAACATGTTATCCAATTGTGCAGGTTGTGCACGGTATTAAAACAATTATCTGCTATATTTATTGCATTTTGCTTACTTACACCTATGCCGGCGGGATGTGTCGGTACTTCTTATTTTCCCACCCCGGCGGGTTGTGTCGGGGATCACGCACTTTTCTTTCTTTCTTTTTCCATTTTGTCCTTCCTGGGGTATGCCCCTTGTAGGCTGTACATTCGTTTAACCTCTTTTATTTTCAAGCTAATTTACCCAAAAAAAAAGAATTAGCAGCATACTCTTTCAGACAATACTTGCATCTACCCCATTTAAGCACACCATTTTCTCTTACCTTGTCAAAATGCTCCCAACAAGCGGCTGGCTTCCTTCCTCCAACTTTAGGCTCCGTCTCAACTTTTGGATCATTGGGTTTTGGGGCTCTTTTTTCGGTAAAATAAGCTTGAAATAAAAAGAAGGCAAGAGAATATACAGCCTACAAGGGGCATACCCCAGGGAGGACAAAGGCAAAAGGGAAATGGGGAGGCCAAAAGGCTACAAAGGGAGTACAAGGGTAAAGAATAACGAAAATATAAATAAAACAAGGAAGTGTTTCTGCTCCATCACTAATGAGGGAGGAGAAACACACAAAAACCTACTACGGAGATACAGGGAGATACAAGGAGTAATATGGTGGTGGAAAAGTAACATGATTTAGGTTAACATACAATATATTTTGCAATTGAAAGTCCGATGGCTCATGAGTGATTAAGAGCTTTTCCAGATGAGTGAGAGGCCCACTTGCACTCGTGGTGAAATGAAATGAAATGGGAGGACGCCCCCTCCCCAAGGGGATCATACATGCCAAGGGACATCCCCCCAAGGCTAGGCAGTTAAGAAAATTTCGCCATGACCCGTTCGTAATTGGAGCACCCTCAAGGTGCCAGCCACTGCATATACAACAGCAGCAGCTGAAAAGAAAATAAAATAAAAGAAAGAGGAAGAGAAGGAGAACTACCAACAAGCGGTACTCATTAGCAATAGCAACAAAGAATCGGGACAAGACAAGTAATGCAAAGATGGGGTGCAACAAAGACTTGCAACCCAATTAATTCAAAAATGCAAAGAGAGCAAAGATTCCGCAACCGGATGGAGAACCCGGGCGTAATGATCCATAATGAGACCCAACATTAATTTCACATAGCAAAAGGCGATGCTTGAGCTTGATGAAGGGATGGGCGAGATAAGTAAACGCAGTATTGGGTAAACAACAAGAGGTAGGTAAGTAGCAAAGAAGTAACCGTGGATGCTTCCATACACTGATATGTAGCAGCAGTATGCTCACTTAGCAAACAAATGTTTAGGTCCCATGCATGCAAAAGGATATGGAACATCAAAATCCAGTGTTGGTTCAAATGTACAACAGTAATTTGCAGCAGCAACAGCTAACCAACAATAGCAGTAACAGCAGTCAAGTGCATCAACAATAGCATACAACTAATCCCAGATCTTTGTACCTCACCACCTGCACTCCCTCGGGAACTGACCTCCCACTCTCTCTTCTCACTTGATCTGAGATTATGGTAACTCTCAACAAAGAAAATTAAGGCCCAAGTCTCACAAGAGTCTCACATTTTGAGTGGATCATTCTCTCACCACCTTACTCCCACAATATCTGACCTCCCTCTTCACTTTTAAAAGGGACTCACAAATATAGAAAGGCTCGTCAAGAATCTTACTCTAGAGTACCTGCATTTACACACAAGTCCCAACTGGGCGGTTAGAGTTCCTTTGATCAGTTACCTACATTGGATCTGGAATGGGCCTTGCAAACCTGCAAAACACACTACCCCAACTGGGGAAGTTAATGAAAACAACCTCTTCAGCCCATACAAGGCTATTTGGGAAATGCTTGGGAAATGCTGATGCTTTGTTAATGACCTGTTACAAAGAAGCTTATAAAACAGGAGCAGAATGCTATGCTTTCCAAATGAACATGAGGTGTCATGAAATATCCCAAGCCTCAAGAAGTGAAATAGCTCCAGTTGGGATTTTATGAAGGGACAATAATCTACACCTAATATCAGAGCAGATTTTGCTCACCAAGGTGGGCACATTGTGCTGGATATTTTGGAATTTTCTAAGGTTTCTCTCAATCCAGATGTGGTAAAGAGAGACAGTGAAACTCAATTTAATTAGAGTACTCCTCAAATCTTTTCTCTTAAAAGAAGAGAGAAGATTGACAAGATCAGAAAGGGATTGGGGTTGCCATGTAAGTTGGGATTTGTGGGAGACAGCATCCCAGACATGCTTAGTATATTGGCAGTTAAAAAACAGATGGTCATGGTTTTCCTCATTAGGACAGAAGCTGCAGCAAGATGTGGTCTTAATGCCAAAAAGAACAAGTCTGTCCTCAGTAGATAGTCTGTTCTGAATGGCAAGCCAGCTAATAAGGCTGCATTTGGGAATATGGGAGGGGAACCAAACTACCTGGTTCCACTCAATAGTGGGAAACTTGACTCTAATCTGATCCCACAAAGAGGAGATAGAGAATAGTCCATTCTGGGTGAGTGTCCAAATGCATGAGTCAGCAATGGTGGGGTTGTGTTCAGTGATTTGAGGTAGATGAGTTCTGATCTCATTCAACTCCCAAGTTTGGGTGACGGGAAAGTTCCAATGAGAGGATGCACGCAAGATGGTGGAGACCTTGGCATCATCCGGCAAACCCGAGTCATAGACGATACGACTGCCATATTTCTCAATTAGAGGGCCAGAAGGGTGCCAATTATCGTACCACAGGAAAGTAGAGTTGCCATCACCAATCTTATGTTTGATGAAAGATTGGATGAGAGGACGAAGTTGGAGAAGCTTTCTCCAAGTCCAAGATGGGCTACTAGGTATTTTGACCTTCCAAAAACTTTTACCCTTAAGTAAGTATGATTTGACCCACTGGCACCACATGGATTGCTCACCACCAGAGATGATAAACCATATGTGCTTAGCCATGGCAGCCTTATTCCAAAGTTGGACCGACTTGAACCCTAGCCCTCCTTCTTTTCTGGGAGAACAAAGATGCTCCCAAGAGACTTTGGCACCCGTGTGCCTAAGCTCAGACCCAGTCCAGAAGAAGGACCTAAGGATGGATTCAACTTCTTTCACCACTTTCTTAGGAAGCAAGAAGATAGAGGACCAGTAGGTCTGCATAGAGAATAACACTGACTTAATCAATTGAATCCTCCCAGCGTAAGAAAGATACTTGTTTGCCCAAGACTTAGTACGACTTGTGATCTTATCAATGAGAGCCTTACAATCAGAGTATTTTAGTTTGGTGGATATGAGAGGGACCCCAAGGTATCTCACTGGGAGAGAGCCCTCCGTAAATCCCAATTTCTCGAGGATTGCAAGCTTATTAGTGTTGGAGACACCAGAGAAGAAGATGTTGCTCTTGCCTGGACTAGGAGAAAGACCAGACAAGGCCTCAAATTCAGCAAGAGCCTCTTGAATGCATTGAATAGAACTCAAGTCTCCTTTACAGAAGATCATGAGGTCGTCTGCAAAGCACAAGTTAATTATTTTTGTTTTCTCACACCGCCAGTGATAGTGAAATTTGGGACTCTGAGATTTCTCCTTGAGAAGCTGTGTGAGGACCTCCATGACTATAACAAAAAGGTAAGAAGACAAGGGATCACCTTGCCTTAAACCTTTTTGCCCGGTTTTGGGGCTCTTGGTGGCTTTCTTGGTGGAATCTTTCTTTTCCTTGTATTGCTTCCTCCCGGATCAACTTCTTCAACCTCAATTACAGTAGGGCCAGTAGCCTGAGCTGCATGAGCAGCATCGAGTACTTCCTGAACTTCATCTAGTAGTTCCAAATCATGAAGTTCATCTTCTAGTTCCAAATCGTCTGCATCCAAATCATGTGAGAAGTCCAGATTGTCTGGATCCATCACCTACAAAATGAGTTGAGAGAGAGAATGAGAGATACTCATTACTCAGTAAAACAGGTCACAAATGAAACTATTATATGATATAATATTATATGTGTAAATATATTACTTATATTTAAAATTGATATAACAATATTATATGTTATTAAATATACTTTTAATTATAATATTAATATAAAATTGATTAAAATTATTACAACATTACATGTATAAAGTTATTGTAAATATAGAAATGTTTAAAAATAAATTAACATATTTTAAAACTACATACTTTATAAGAAACAATTTAAAGAGTTATTTTAAATACGGTATTTTAAATAAGTAATAAAAGTATTGTCGTTTTAACAATATAATGTAAATTAAATTTATGAAATATGATATAATATTATATGTGTAAATATATTACTTATATTTAAAATTAATATAACAATAATATTATAATATTATACGTTATTAAATATACTTTTAATTACAATATTAATATAAAATTGATTAAAATTTATTACAACATTACATGTATAAAGTTATTGTAAATATAGAAATGTTTAAAAATAAATTAACATATTTTAAAACTACATACTTTATAAGAAACAATTTAAAGAGTTATTTTAAATTGTTACTTACACATCCTTTTGTGTGGTGTTTCTCTCTCCTCTGATGGATGGGAATGAAACATCTTTTGAATACTTTACTTCTTGTACAATTTGCTTTGGCATTCCTCTCCAACGGGACGTGTTGGTTTTCATTTCCTTTTCTTTATCTTTTCCTTTTGTTTTTTCTCTTTGTCCTCCCTGGGGTACGCCCCTTGTAGGCTGTACATCCGGTTAGCCCTTTTTTATTTCAAGCTTATTTACCCAAAAAAAGAGAGAAGAAAACTAAGCCAAACGGCTAGAAAGATGGGAGGGCCAACAAGCTACAAAGGGATAAGACAAGGTACCTATCCAAAACATGAACTAGCTAAAGCATGTCGCATAACCGTTCCTACTAAACATCGATTACAGAATATAACAACAAAAAGAGTTCAATCCCATCGCTGAGTATCTAACACTTGAACACCATAGCACGAAAAATACAAGCCCAGAAAAATCAAGGACTAGAAATGTAACCCAGATTGGCAATACATGCCCAGAACTGTAATAAGACAACAGCAGATGTATCCGGATAGCACCCTGAAAAAAGGGGAGCAACCGGACAGTAGCTCACAACAGCAGATCGCCCTCTTAGCATACAAAGGTACATCCAATATATAGTCACAACTGAGTGGTACAGAGAAACAACCAAAAGCAGCAGCAACCGAGATTGAAAAGTTCCATCAGGCATTACTCACACAAGCAATACATGTAACAATCCATATTCCAACGTAACTAGCTTCAGCAAGCATCAGACTACATAAAGTACTAACAAATGGGATGCAGCTCTTAAAAACTCTCGGCTGCAGCAACAATATCAGAGAATCAATGCATAAATTGCAGACTGATGCAACACCCGTGTAGCAGGGGCAGCAGCAGTGCGGCTGTAATGTACTGCCGAGAAAATAGACCCTACAACAGCTAACAATCAGAGCTAGCAGAAATGACAACCGTTGCAGTTCTGACAGATGTAAGGTAGACTTGAAAATCGACACAAGGACAGAAGAACAAAGGAACAGAGGAACAAAGGGACCCATTGGATAGTGGCTCACCATCCAAACACCCTCAGAAACTCTACCTCCCTCTCTCCTTTTTTGTGATCGCAATGGGTCCAAGGGACAACTTAACTCCCTCAACTCACACAATGCATCCTTTCATTAAAATTCCCTCTGAACAAAAATGATGAGGTTCAAACACACTCTCACAGGTAGAACACATATAAGTAGGTCACTCTACTCACAATTCAACCAGCAATGTAACCCATGATCAAGAATCAATACGTAACATACTGGCTCAAGTAACCACTGGCTGTTCACAAACAATCCATATAGGAAAATTTAGAAATGACTACATGATATATAGTAGTAATAGAAGAGCTCTTTTCCTGATTTTGAACCAGGCTGAACTCCCAAAACAATGACTCCACTGAACCCTGCAGTCCAAGAACCTGAAAGGCACAACTTGCTATACATGAAATTAGTATGCACAGTACTTATAGCAAAAGCCACTATGTGTTCAGAATACTCAACACACAATTTCATTTGTTGTGAATAGGATTTGCTCCGATATTAGGAGCAGACTCTTGTCACTTAATAAAATACCTAAGGGCCCATTATATTTGTGTGAAGCATGGCAAATTAATTCTGAACCTGAGTAGCAAATGTGTGGCTAAGTGGCATTTAATTGAAGTGGTGCACTAAATTGATTTCCAAATAGTTTGCTACCATCATGCACTAAGTGTTGTCCAGTGGCAGGTTGTCCCAGATAATCCAAACAAGTGGTGTGGTCTACCTATTACAACCCACTTGGGTAGTTTGTGTTTGCAGGTTTCATGATAAGATTGGCTTATGGCTTGCTGTTGTGTGATGGCTCATGGCCTTATACACATTGGAAGAGAGAACTACACAGAGGATTTCTTATAGCACAGCAGCAAATGGTCCAACAGGTTGCTTGGGCTGCTGCATTGTACTGGTTAGACTCAGAAATGCGGTCTACTGATGTAGCCCAGACTTACATGAGGCAGATGGGATCTCCAATATGCAAACAAAATGCTATCAAATGTTAAAAGGGAGGTAACTCTTAATCATTGTTGTTATGTGGGTTGCAAGGGCTGTTGCAATCTACTACTGCTAGTGTACTGTTATCATTGCATGTTTTCATTGTTGTTATGTGGGTTGCAAGGGCTGTTGCAATCTGCTGTTGCTAGTGTCATAGCTTTATGCTTTATGCTTTATTCGGGTTGCAAGGGCTGTTGCAATCCGCTGCAACTATTGCAATTTGTTGTTACTCTTGTGTTGTATATGCTGCTTTAGAACCCCATTGTGACACGGATAGTGCTTGTGGTGGTGCTTTAGAACCCCATTGTGACTGTTTAGGTTCTGACTTATAATCTGATAGTGTTGTGTCGAAGTTATGTGATTGGTGCATCTGTCCACAGAACCTGCTAAATAGAAAACCTGCTACTGTTGGATTCTGTGAGTGTGGCCATCAAGCCCTGTTACGGCTGCTGGTAGATTATACTGCTGCTTGTAGTTTGCAGTCCTATACTGCAGCTCTACTGCTGCAGCACTACTGCTGCAGTTTGTAGTCCTGTACTAATCAACAATGGTTTCATCTGGACTGCTGTGTGTCTGATCAGCATCCACAAGATTAGGCCTAGCCATGGGGGGTTGTCCCTGGCATGTATGATCCCCTTCTGGGAGGGGGCTTCCTCCCAATTCATTGACTTATTTCATGTTCAAGCATCAATTCCATTGTTCAAGCTGCAGCAGATAAGGCTGTGTTTTCCTTATTTCAAGCGAGCTTTCACCAAATTTTCAGAAACTCACAATTCACAGTGTGTTCTTGCTTGCTATAATGTTGAGTACTCACAAATAGCTACATCTGCATCTTCTGTGTTGGTGTGGGATCTGTGGTAGTTCTCCTAAACGCCAAGAGGTCATACCAAACTTCACTTCTACACTGCATTCTGCTGCATACTGTTGCTGCATATTGTGATCCCGAGAGCTGCAGTTTCTGTTGCTGCTGCAGTTTCAAGCTTCAATTCAGTTGTTCAGTTCCATTTTGAATGTTTCTCCTCCATCTCCTTAGATGGCCTAGAAACATTTAGTTACCATTTCATGTTACTAGGTTTTAGCCTCTTCTAATTTAGTCAATTACCCCTCCCCATTGTAGCCTTGTTGGCCATCCTTTTTGTTTCCTTTTGTTTTCTTTTCTTTCATTGTTTTCTTTTGTCCTCCTGGGGTATGCCCCTTGTAGGCTGTATATCCGCTTAGCCTTTTTTTCTATTTCAAGCTTATTTACAAAAAAAAAAAAAAAAAAAGATTGGTTTGGGGCTAGATCCACTGAGCCAATAAATTGTCATCTTGAGGACCCTTGGAAGGATTCCTCAAGGACATTAAACGGAGTCTTACAACTGATTGGATCTTGTGCACTACAAGTGGGATTGGGCAAGCTACATTTTGGAACTTTCGAATATTCCTCTCAATCCATAAATGATACACAGCTGTGGAGAACACAAACTTGATTATTAGTGTTTTAAGATTTTTGCCTTTGATTGTTGCAAGTAGAGCAATCCAGTTGGTCCAGGGTCTGGGGTGCCATTGGACATTGATTTTTACAAGTAAATGATTCCAAAGTTGAGAGGTAAATGGACAGTTAAAGAACAAATGGTCATGACTCTCACTACTAGGACAGAAACTGCAGCTAGAATGCCCCTTGGTGCCAAACAAGACCAGTCTATCCTCTGTATACAGTCTCTCTTGTAGAGCCACCCATGTGATAAAGCTGCATTTGGGTATGTGACCAGAAAACCAAACAATTTGGTACCAAGGGACTCTAAGAAATGGAGTCCTAAGTTTATTCCAGAGAGATTTCACAGTAAACTCCCCACTAGGGGTAAGAGACCAACTATGAGAATCCTCCTTATCAGGAATAGGATCTGGGAAACTAGTGAGACTAGACCTAGCCTCATTAATCTCCCAAGTTTGGGTGATAGGTAGGGCCCATTTAGAGTCTCTGATAATTGAAGAGACTTTACTGTGTTTGGGAAGACCACTATCATATATGATTCTCTCTCCATACTTATTAGCCAAAGGGCCCATTGGATGCCAATTGTCATACCAAAGGGATGTGTTGTGACCATTACCAATAGTGACATTGGCAAATGGGTGAACCAGAGACCTAAGCTTGAGAAGTTTCCTCCAAATCCAAGTGGACTGCTCGGTACTTTAACCTGCCAGAAATTTTTGCCCTTGAGTAAATAGGATTTAACCCATTGGCACCACATTTTTTTTTGGGTAAATACCATTGGCACCACATTGATTGTTCACCACCAGATATAATAAACCAGATGTGTTTCGCAATGGCAGCTTTGTTCCACACTTGCATGGATTTGAGGCCAAGGCCACCCTCTTTTTAGGAGCACAAAGGTGCTCCCAAGAAACCTTGGCTCCGGATTTCTTAAGATCAGGACCAGACCAGAGGAAGGCCCTCAGTATAGCCTCGACCTCCTTAATGACTTTTTTGGGTAAAATGAATAGGGAGGACCAATATGTGTGCATGGGGAACAACACATTTTTAATAAGATGGATTCTTCCAGCATAAGTCTGGTCTCTGTTAGTCCAGGACTTAGTTTTAGAAGTAATTTTATCAATCATAAGCTTACAATCCAAGTGTGTAAGTCTGGATGAGAGGAGAGGTACTCCTAAATACTTCACAGGTAAGAAACCCTCATTAAAGCCTAGAATATTCAAAATAGACTTCCTCATTGATGCTTCCACACCAGAGAAAAATATGTGGCTCTTGGCAGGGCTAGGCTTCAAACCAGACAGGGATTCAAATTCACATAGAGCTGCTTGGATGGGTTATATTACTTATATTTAAAATTAATATAACAATAATATTATAATATTATACGTTATTAAATATACATTTAATTACAATATTCATATAAAATTGATTAAAGTTATTACAACATTACATGTATAAAATTATTGTAAATATAGAAATGTTTAAAAATAAATTAACATATTTAAAAACTACATACTTTATAACAAACAATTTAAAGAGTTATTTTAAATACGGTATTTTAAATAAGTAATAAAAGTATTGTCGTTTTAACAATATAATTTAAATTAAAATTTTGAAATATGATATAATATTATATGTGTAAATATATTACTTATATTTAAAATTAATATAACAAAAATATTATAATATTTTACGTTATTAAATATACTTTTAATTATAATATTAATATAAAATTGATTAAAATTATTACAACATTACATGTATAAAATTATTGTAAATATAGAAATGTTTAAAAATAAATGAACATATTTTAAAACTACATTCTTTATAAGAAACAATTTAAAGAGTTATTTTAAAAATGGTATTTTAAATAAGTAATAAGAGTATTTTTGTTTTAACAATATAATTTAAATTAAATATATAAAATATGATATAATATTATATGTGTAAATATATTACTTATATTTAATATTAATATAACAATAATATTATCATATTATACACTATTAAATATATTTTTAATTACAATATTCATATAAAACTGATTAAAGTTATTACAACATTACATGTATAAAATTATTGTAAATATAGAAATGTTTAAAAATAAATTAACATATTTTAAAACTACATACTTTATAACAAACAATTTAAAGAGTTATTTTAAATACGGTATTTTAAATAAGTAATAAAAGTATTGTCGTTTTAACAATATAATGTAAATTAAATTTATGAAATATGATATAATATTATATGTGTAAATATATTACTTATATTTAAAATTAATATAACCATAATATTATAATATTATACGTTATTAAATATACTTTTAATTACAATATTAATATAAAATTGATTAAAATTATTACAACATTACATGTATAAAATTATTGTAAATATAGAAATGTTTAAAAATAAATTAACATATTTTAAAACTACATACTTTATAATAAGAGTATTGTTGTTTTAACAATATAATTTAAATTAAATTTATAAAATATGATATAATATTATATGTGTAAATATATTACTTATATTTAAAATGATATAACAATATTATATGTTATTAAATATACTTTTAATTATAATATTAATATAAAATTGATTAAAATTATTACAACATTACACATATAAAATTATTGTAAATATAGAAATGTTTAAAAATAAATTAACATATTTTAAAACTACATACGTTATAATAAACAATTTAAAGAGTTATTTTAAATAAGTAATAAAAGTATTGTCGTTTTAACAATATAACGTAAATTAAATTTATGAAATATGATATAATATTATATGTGTAAATATATTACTTATATTTAAGAATGATATAACAATATTATATGTTAAAGAGTTATTTTAAATACGGTGTTTTAAATAAGTAATAAAAGTATTGTCGTTTTAACAATATAATGTAAATTAAATTTATGAAATAAGATATAATATTATATGTGTAAATATATTACTTATATTTAAAATTAATATAACAATAATATTATAATATTATACGTTATTAAATATACTTTTAATTACAATATTAATATAAAATTGATTAAAGTTATTACAACATTACATGTATAAAATTATTGTAAATATAGAAATGTTTAAAAATAAATTAACATATTTTAAAACTACATACTTTATAACAAACAATTTAAAAGAGTTATTTTAAATATGGTATTTTAAATAAGTAATAAAAGTATTGTCGTTTTAAGAATATAATGTAAATTACATTTATGAAATATGATATAATATTATATGTGTAAATATATTACTTATATTTAAAATTAATATAACAATAATATTATAATATTATACGTTATTAAATATACTTTTAATTACAATATTAATATAAAATTGATTAAAGTTATAACAACATTACATGTATAAAATTATTGTAAATATAGAAATGTTTAAAAATAAATTAACATATTTTAAAACTACATACTTTATAAGAAACAATTTAAAGAGTTATTTTAAATACGGTATTTTAAATAAGTAATAGGAGTATTGTTGTTTTAACAATATAATTTAAATTAAATTTATAAAATATGATATAATATTATATGTGTAAATATATTACTTATATTTAAAAATGATATAACAATATTATATGTTATTAAATATACTTTTAATTATAATATTAATATAAAATTGATTAAAATTATTACAACATTACACATATAAAATTATTGTAAATATAGAAATGTTTAAAAATAAATTAACATATTTTAAAACTACATACTTTATAATAAACAATTTAAAGAGTTATTTTAAATACCGTATTTTAAATAAGTAATAAAAGTATTGTCGTTTTTAACAATATAATTTAAATTTAAATTTTGAAATATGATATAATATTATATGTGTAAATATATTACTTATATTTAAAATTAATATAACAATAATATTATAATATTATACGTTATTAAATATACTTTTAATTAAAATATTAATATAAAATTGATTAAAATTATTACAACATTACATGTATAAAATTATTGTAAATATAGAAATGTTTAAAAATAAATTAACATATTTTAAAACTACAAACTTTATAACAAACAATTTAAAGAGTTATTTTAAATACGGTATTTTAAATAAGTAATAAAAGTATTGTCGTTTTAACAATATAATGTAAATTAAATTTATGAAATATGATATAATATTATATGTGTAAATATATTACTTATATTTAAAATTTATATAACAATATTATATGTTATTAAATATACTTTTAATTATGATATTAATATAAAATTGAATAAAATTATTACAACATTACATGTATAAAATTATTGTAAATATAGAAATGTTTTAAAATAAATTAACATATTTCAAACTACATACTTTATAACAAACAATTTAAAGAGTTATTTTGAATACGGTATTTTAAATAAGTAATAAAAGTATTGTCGTTTTAACAATATAATGTAAATTAAATTTATGAAATATGATATAATATTATATGTGTAAATATATTACTTATATTTAAAATTAATATAACAATAATATTATAATATTATACGTTATTAAATATACTTTTATTTACAATATTAATATAAATTGATTAAAATTATTACAACATTACATGTATAAAATTATTGTAAATATAGAAATGTTTAAAAATAAATAACATATTTTAAAACTACATACTTTATAACAAACAATTTAAAGTGTTATTTTTAATACGGTATTTTAAATAAGTAATAAAAGTATTGTCGTTTTAACCATATAATTTAAATTAAATTTAAAAAATATGATATAATATTATATGTGTAAATATATTACTTATATTTAAAATTAATATAACAATAATATTATACTATTATACGTTATTAAATATAATTTTAATTATAATATTAATATAAAATTGATTAAAATTATTACAACATTACACATATAAAATTATTGTAAATATAGAAATGTTTAAAAATAAATTAACATATTTTAAAACTACATACTTTATAATAAACAATTTAAAGAGTTATTTTAAATACCGTATTTTAAATAAGTAATAAAAGTATTGTCGTTTTAACAATATAACTTAAATTAAATTTTTGAAACATGATATAATATTATATGTGTAAATATATTACTTATATTTAAAATTGATATAACAATATTATATGTTATTAAATAAACTTTTAATTATAATATTAATATAAAATTGATTAAAATTATTACAACATTACATATATAAAATTATTGTAAATATAGAAATGTTTAAAAATAAATTAACATATTTTAAAACTACATACTTTATAACAAACAATTTAAAGAGTTATTTTAAATACGGTATTTTAAATAAGTAATAAAATTATTGTCGTTTTAACAATATAATGTAAATTAAATTTATGAAATATGATATAATATTATATGTGTAAATATATTACTTATATTTAAAATTGATATAACAATATCATATGATATTAAATATACTTTTAATTATAATATTAATATAAAATTGATTAAAATTATTACAACATTACATGTATAAAATTATTGTAAATATAGAAATGTTTAAAAATAAATTAACATATTTTAAAACTACATACTTTATAACAAACAATTTAAAGAGTCATTTTAAATATGATATTTTCATTAAGTAATAAAAGTATTGTCGTTTTACAACATGATTTAAATTAAATTTATAAAATATGATATAATATTATATGTGTAAATATATTACTTGTATTTAAAATTAATATAACAATAATATTATAATATTATACGTTATTAAATATACTTTTAATTACAATATTCATATAAAATTTATTAAAATTATTACAACATTACATGTATAAAATTATTGTAAATATAGAAATGTTTAAAACTAAATTAACATATTTTCAAACTACATACTTTATAACAAACAATTTAAAGAGTTATTTTAAAGACGGTATTTTAAATAAGTAATAAAAGTATTGTCGTTTTAACAATATAATGTAAATTAAATTTATGAAATATGATATAATATTATATGTGTAAATATATTACTTATATTTAAAATTGATATAACAATAATATTATAATATTATACGTTATTAACTATACTTTTAATTGCAATATTCATATGAAATTGATTAAAATTATTACAACATTACATGTATAAAATTATTGTAAATATAGAAATGTTTAAAAATAAATTAACATATTTTAAAACTACATACTTTATAACAAACAATTTAAAAAGTTATTTTAAATACGGTATTTTAAGTAAGTAATAAAAGTATTGTCGTTTTAACAATATAATTTAAATTTATGAAATATGATATAAAATTATATGTGTAAATATATTACTTATATTTAAAAATGATATAACAATATTATATGTTATTAAATATATTTTTAATTATAATATTATTATAAAATTGAATAAAATTATTAAAACATTACACATATAAAACTATTGTAGAAATAGAAAGGTTTAAAAATAAATTAACATATTTTAAAACTACATACTTTATAATAAACAATTTAAAGAGTTATTTTAAATAAGATATTTTAAATAAGTAATAAAAGAATTTTCGTTTTAACAATATAATGTAAATTAAATTTATGAAATATGATATAATATTATATGCGTAAATATATAACTTATATTTAAAATTGATATAAAAATAATATTATAATATTATACGTTATTAAAGATACTTTTAATTACAATATTCATATAAAATTGATTAAAATTATTACAACATTACATGTATAAAATTATTGTAAATATGGAAATGTTTAAAAATAAATTAACATATTTTAAAACTACATACATTATAAGAAACAATTTAAAGAGTTATTTTAAATACGGTATTTTAAATAAGTAATAAAAGTATTGTCGTTTTAACAATATAATATAAATTAAAATTTTGAAATATGATATAATATTATATGTGTAAATATATTACTTATATTTAAAATTAAAATAACAATAAAATTATAATATTATACGTTATTAAATATACTTTTAATTACAATATTCATATAAAATTGTTTAAAATTATTACAACATTACATGTATAAAATTATTTTAAATATAGAAATGTTTCAAAATAAATTAACATATTTTAAAACTACATACTTTATAACAAATAATTTAACGAGTTATTTTAAATACGGTATTTTAAATAAATTATAAAACTATTGTCGTTTTAACAATATAATTTAAATTAAAATTTTGAAATATGATATAATATTATATGTGTAAATATATTACTTATATTTAAAATTGATAAAACAATATTATATGTTATTAAATATACTTTTAATTATAATATTAATATAAAATTGATTAAAATTATTACAACATTACATGTATAAAATTATTGTAAATATAGAAATGTTTAAAAATAAATTAACATATTTTAAAACTACATACTTTATAATAAACAATTTAAAGAGTTGTTTTAAATACGGTATTTTAAATAAGTAATAAAAGTATTGTCGTTTTAACAATATAATTTAAATTAAATTTATAAAATGTGATATAATATTATATGTGTAAATAT
Organism: Vaccinium myrtillus; assembly: GCA_016920895.1. Classification (NCBI taxonomy): domain Eukaryota; kingdom Viridiplantae; phylum Streptophyta; class Magnoliopsida; order Ericales; family Ericaceae; genus Vaccinium; species Vaccinium myrtillus. Next base: position 31,198,225 of record CM029275.1, on the reverse strand, counting down.
ATTACTTATATTTAAAATTGATATAACAATATTATATGTTATTAAATATACTTTTAATTATAATATTAATATAAAATAGATTAAAATTATTACAACATTACATATATAAAATTATTGTAAATATAGAAATGTTAAAAAAAGAATTAACATATTTTAAAACTACATACTTTATAATAAACAATTTAACGAGTTATTTTAAATACGGTATTATAAATAAGTAATAAAAGTATTGTCGTTTTAACAACATAATGTAAATTAAATTTATGAAATATGATATAATATTATATGTGTATATATATTACTTATATTTAAAATTGAAATAACAATAATATTATAATATTATACGTTATTAAATATACTTTTAATTACAATATTAATATAAAATTGATTAAAATTATTACAACATTACATGTATAAAATTATTGTAAATATGGAAATGTTTAAAAATAAATTAACATATTTTAAAACTACATACTTTCTAACAAACAATTTAAAGAGTTATTTTAAATACGATATTTTAAATAAGTAATAAAAGTATTGTCGTTTTAACAACATGATTTAAATTAAATTTATAAAATATGATATAATATTATATGTGTAAATATATTACTTATATTTAAAATTAAAATAACAATAAAATTATAATATTATACGTTATTAAATATACTTTTAATTACAATATTCATATAAAATTGTTTAAAATTATTACAACATTACATGTATAAAATTATTTTAAATATAGAAATGTTTCAAAATAAATTAACATATTTTAAAACTACATACTTTATAACAAATAATTTAACGAGTTATTTTAAATACGGTATTTTAAATAAATTATAAAACTATTGTCGTTTTAACAATATAATTTAAATTAAAATTTTGAAATATGATATAATATTATATGTGTAAATATATTACTTATATTTAAAATTGATAAAACAATATTATATGTTATTAAATATACTTTTAATTATAATATTAATATAAAATTGATTAAAATTATTACAACATTACATGTATAAAATTATTGTAAATATAGAAATGTTTAAAAATAAATTAACATATTTTAAAACTACATACTTTATAATAAACAATTTAAAGAGTTGTTTTAAATACATTATTTTAAATAAGTAATAAAAGTATTGTCGTTTTAACAATATAATTTAAATTAAGTTTATAAAATGTGATATAATATTATATGTGTAAATATATTACTTATATTTAAAATTGATATAACAATATTATATGTTATTAAATATACTTTTAATTATAATATTAATATAAAATAGATTAAAATTATTACAACATTACATATATAAAATTATTGTAAATATAGAAATGTTGAAAAAAGAATTAACATATTTTAAAACTACATACTTTATAATAAACAATTTAACGAGTTATTTTAAATACGGTATTATAAATAAGTAATAAAAGTATTGTCGTTTTAACAACATAATGTAAATTAAATTTATGAAATATGATATAATATTATATGTGTATATATATTACTTATATTTAAAATTGAAATAACAATAATATTATAATATTATACGTTATTAAATATACTTTTAATTACAATATTAATATAAAATTGATTAAAATTATTACAACATTACATGTATAAAATTATTGTAAATATGGAAATGTTTAAAAATAAATTAACATATTTTAAAACTACATACTTTCTAACAAACAATTTAAAGAGTTATTTTAAATACGATATTTTAAATAAGTAATAAAAGTATTGTCGTTTTAACAACATGATTTAAATTAAATTTATAAAATATGATATAATATTATATGTGTAAATATATTACTTGTATTTAAAATTAATATAACAATAATATTATAATATTATACGTTATTAAATATACTTTTAATTACAATATTCATATAAAATTGATTAAAATTATTACAACATTACATGTATAAAATTATTGTAAATATAGAAATGTTTAAAACTAAATTAACATATTTTAAAACTACATACTTTACAACAAACAATTTAAAGAGTTATTTTAAATACGGTATTTTAAATAAGTAATAAAAGTATTGTCGTTTTAATAATATAATTTAAATTAAATTTATGAAATATTATATAATATTATATGTGTAAATATATTACTTATATTTAAAAATGATATAACAATATTATATGTTATTACATATACTTTTAATTAGAATATTATTATAAAATTGAATAAAATTATTAAAACATTACACATATAAAACTATTGTAGAAATAGAAAGGTTTAAAAATAAATTAACATATTTTAAAACTACATACTTTATAATAAACAATTTAAAGAGTTATTTTAAATACGATATTTTAAATAAGTAATAAAAGTATTGTCGTTTTAACAATATAATGTAAGTTAAATTTATGAAATATGATATAATATTATATGCGTAAATATATTACTTATATTTAAAATTGATATAACAATAATATTATAATATTCTACGTTATTAAAGATACTTTTAATTACAATATTCATATAAAATTGATTAATATTATTACAACATTACATGTATAAAATTATTGTAAATATAGAAATGTTTAAAAATAGATTAACATATTTTAAAACTACATACTTTATAAGAAACAATTTAAAGAGTTATTTTAAATACGGTATTTTAAATAAGTAATAAAAGTATTGTCGTTTTAACAATATAATGTAAATTAAAATTTTGAAATATGATATAAAATTATATGTGTAAATATATTACTTATATTTAAAATTAAAATAACAATAAAATTATAATATTATACGTTATTAAATATACTTTTAATTACAATATTCATATAAAATTGATTAAAATTATTACAACATTACATGTATAAAATTATTTTAAATATAGAAATGTTTAAAAATAAATTAACATATTTTAAAACTACATACTTTATAACAAACAATTTAACGAGTTATTTTAAATACGGTATTTTAAATAAATAATAAAACTATTGTCGTTTTAACAATATAATTTAAATTAAAATTTTGAAGTATGATATAATTATTCCGCTTCAGAAACGGGCTCCCGACTTTGCACAGTGTCCGCTCCAACCAATCCCAGCCGTTGGAGCAAATCCAACGGCCCAGGCGCCCTCCTCCCTTAAGTTGAACCCCTGGACCCTTAAAGGGTCAAGGGTCCCAAAACAAAACCCCCAAATTTCATAGACCCTCATTTTTCACTTCTTCCTCTGGAGAGAAGAAGAGAGAGGCGATCTGAGAAACCACGACTGCGACCACAGCCACCACCGCGATCTACTGCGACCACCGCGATCCATACCCGACACCCACCGCAACCCACCGCAACCCACCGCGACCACCGCGACCCACGACCTCTTGAGAGTGTACCGAGGTCTCGCGATCGAGGACGACGAGGTGAGGTCGCCACTCCACGGCTGTTTTTCCAGACTCCGATCGTGAAGGAACCCTGCACGAAAAGGTATCTCTCGTCCTCCTCTTCTCTCGCTGTCGTTTGAAGTTAGGGTTTCGAATTTGTGAACTCTGGGTTTCAGATTTGTGAAATTGAGAAGTTAGGGTTTCAAATTTTTGAAATTTGTTAAGTCAGGGTTTCAAATTTGTGAACTTAGGGTTCAGTCTACGTGCTCTCAACTACTGAGCTCAACTAGCCTTTGTCGTACATATGTTCGAACAGCCAGTGAGGGTTGTTCTTATTATAAGAAAAAAGAGGGTGAAAATCAAATACCAAGTTAATTACTCCTATTTCCCCATGACCAAATGAAAGTTAATTACTCCTGTTTCATTCTACTTGTTTTGACTTTTGAGAGCAATTTAACAGTCTTTTTTTTTGGGTAAATAAGCTTGAAATAAAAAGAAGACAACAGAATATACAGCCTACAAGGGGCATACCCCAGGGAGGACAAAAGAAAAGAAAAGAAAACAAAGAAAAAGGAAATTTAAAGGGATGGCCACATTGGCAACAATTGGGGATGTATAACTAATTGCAACATATAACTTAGTTACAGTATGCGAGTTGTGCTTATATATATATATAGAGAGAAAGAGAGAGAACTAATAAAACAAATATGGAGGAACAACTAGTGAGGGTTGTGCTTATTTAGAGCTATTTCAGAACAACCTTCAATTTTATTTAGACCAATTTCAGCTCAACTAGTGCAAATCGTACTCACTGAAATCCTTCTGGCATCCATCTAGTCCGAGTATATTCAAATGAAAAATTACATAACCCCTGTTTGGTTTGCCGGGCATACATATTGAATTGCTTCTTCCGTTTATGAGAGAACATTGTATAATGGGAGGGACATCATAAATCTCGTAAGCGGGGGCGAATTCTTGTCTTAAGGACATAGTGTTAAACACTTGTATACACGGACCTGTTCATTCAGTTTAATTATCTATATACAATTTCCCAATTAAACACTGATCTGTAGGCATTCAATTACTGGTTTTGTATTTCTTACATTTTCAGTTTTGGTTATGTTCTGTTTATTTATCACAACCTTAAAAAATACACTATTTTGGATTGCTCTTTAACTCCTTTGGACATTAGAATCAGTATTGTGGTGTGCTAAGTCCACTTCGTTATGTTTGTGTTACAACAGTTTAGGGGGAAAAAACTTCGTCAGGGGATTAAAGAAAAAGTTCTTCTTAGAGTATTAGTACCCGTGGAATGGTTTCATGTTGGAGTCAAATCTCGAAACTCATATAAATAACGTTGGAGTTGAACTATTTGTGTGTTTGTGTGTGTAGCTGTGTGTGTGTTATACATTACATGGAATTCGAAGGTAGTTATTGCGGAGATGACATTGATTTCGGGATGATGTGCTTTTGCGGAGAAAGAGCACCATTGTGTAAGTCCAAATCCAATGCCAACCCAGGCCGGAGATTCTTTGGGTGTTCCAACTACATGGTAATATTTTACATGAAGATAATGCATCTCCTCTCCTATTAATTTTATTTTTGCATGCGCTATGCTCTTACTATTTTTTGTTTTTTTTTTTAAGAATGAAGAAGGTTGCGGTTTTTTTTGTTGGTATGAACCCTCGCCGAATTTGAAAAAAAAAGGGGTTATGAGGCCAATGAAGATCTCGAATGTGAGAGACGTGGGGAAGGCCAGTGAACAAGCGGAGAGTAGTTCGACCCCTTTGAAGAAAATTGATGAAAATCACTGTGAAAGAAGTGCAATGCAAATGCACATCAAGATTGACGCAATGGAAGCGGAAATTGAAAAATTGAAAGTGGCCAATAGGGGGACTTCGAAGTGGAAAGTATGGATTTATGGTTTTGTGGGGTTGTTTATGTATTACTTGTACAATTGGAAGAGCAGTGGCAATCAGTTAGCCCTGCCTTAGTATTATAATGCCTTGCTCTTACTGTATTTTGTCTATGAAACCCAGTGGTGGGTTGTATTGAAATTCCCCTTCCTATTGTACTAGTATCATATTTCACCTTTTGCACTTTTTTTTTTGGGTAAAATAGCTTGAAATAAAAAAGAGGCAAAAGAATATACAGCCTACAAGGGGCATACCCCAGGGAGGACAAAAAAAGAAGAAAAAATGACAAGAAAATTGCGAGAAATGTAAGGAAATGGGGAGGCCAAACTTGGCAACATGGGGGATCTAACAGTAGGGGAAATCTTCTCAAGAAGATATAATGAAAATAATAAGAGTGTTTCTAAGCCATCTAGGGAGATGGATGAGAAACACCCAAATGATCTTGATGATTGACAATGGAGCTTGACATTGAGGCAAGAAGCTTGTACTTGGACATGGACTGGATGAACTTAAAACATGAAGCTTGAAGCTCGGACATGGGAAGAAAATTTTGAAAATTTCGCCATGACCCGTTCGTAATTGGAGCACCCTCAAGGTGCCAACCCATCACATATACCAGGTGAAAAGAAAAGAAAAGAGATAGAGGAAGAACTCTCAATAGCGAGAAACAAAGAATGTATCGCCATAATAAGCATAGTAGAAGAGTAACCAAAGTGAAGCAAATATGTAGCAAAGAAGAAGTATGCATATCAATAAGGTGCACTTTTGCACCTTATATGGGAGGACGCCCCCTCCCCAAGGGGATCATACATGCCATGGGACAGCCCCCAAGGCTAGGCAGAAATCTCAACATCGTGGATCGATCGAGACACACAGCAGTCCGATGAAACCAAACAACTCTAAGCAAATTAATAAGCAAGTGCAAACATGTAAAAGTAGGTTGCAACAGCCCTTGCAACCTATGTAATGAGCATAATCGAAATGCGAGTAGTAAAAATCTATAGCAACAACTCTTGCTATAGATAACATGAACTTCAAGTGCAAGCAAGTAAGTATGCTTTCATGAGAATGAGCAAAATCATGAGCAAAACATAAGAACCTCCCATTCATGCAGAGATCCTTTGTGTTGCGGCATCTAATCTAACTCCGCAGGTAAGCCCCCTGGACAAAGAACTAATCTGCTGCAGGTACCCGCTTTATTGCAAAGTAAGACCATTTAAGTAGATCACTCATCTCAGAAGGTCACATAGCAAAGTGATAGCAGCTCAAGGAACTGCAACCAGAGAAGCCCAACCATCATGATCCAGTCCTACAGACACAAACTACCCAAGTGGGTTGTTAGATTATATGTATACCACACCACTTGTCTGGATTATCTGGGACAACCTGCCACTGGACAACCTCCCATTCTCACCTTTTGCACTTGGACACTTGGCCTTTCAAAATAGAAAAGATGTCCTATTAGCTCTTTTAAATTTGCTGGATTATTTATGTACTTGGGGTTTGGACCAGTTGCTCTTGATTTTGGTTGTCGGAAAATGTGCTAAGTACCCCAAATATTAATCTCCAAAGTGAAATCAGTGATTCAGATAAACATTCTTGAACTTCTAAAGCACATGATTTTAGTTTCGGAGTAAGTTTTCTGGTTAAGTAGCATTGCTCGTTGGTTGCCATCTGAAGTGGTATTTTTTGCCATTTTTATACTTCACCAGTGCTACCTGCTACCACAAATTATTAGGTGTACTCCTACGACAACAGCAAACAAAGGCATTGTCCTTTCTCGGTTTGTCATTATCCAAACTAAAGTGTTGGTTGACAAAAATTGGAAATTTTTATACTCTTTTTGCAAAATACCACTAAAAAGTAAAAAAAACAAAAACTAATCACCTTGTTAAGACATACTCCTTCATTATCAAAGGAAAACAAAATGAGTTGGTTGGAGTTCCTCCCACGTTTCTATAATTTAATCCTGCCGGTCAAATATCTCACTCCAAACCAAATGTCCACAAAGGATAGTACATATTGTCCTCAAATGATAGCAAATAATGTCCTAAATAACCCATGACACAAAATAGAAGCCAATCACAGTTTCAATCAATTTCTCCGTCGGAAAAAGGTAAAAATACAACCTGAATATACTCTCACATAGTCTCAAAGTACAATACAATTTGAATCAACTTCACAAACGCACTTAGACACATCCCGATGACCAGCCAAGCGTGTACCTTTACCATGTGTGTTCGTACCTGCCATAGTTTATGACCACAATTAATGTCAGTGTATAGGAAATACTATGCATATGAACCTTGTAAATTAAAAAATTGGACAGAGTATCGTTGCATTATGGACTAACCCGACGCCTTGCGTCTCAACGTAATAACAACAAACAGGTCCCAACAATCCAATTTCAACGTAACCTAAGAAATAAAACAATAAAGAATAAGTTTAGCAACAAATACGACTAAAAAAGGAGTTACCCAACTCAAACTTCACTGCCAACAATAAACAAGTCAGAACATAAATTAAGAGTTCCACTAACATATATCAATTTCCACTTCCTGAATCAACTTCCACATCGTCGTCGTCGTCAACCTCGTCCTCATCCTCGTCATTCACCTGTTCACCCTGTGACAACCTGAGAGATAAAACACCGGATTACAAATCATATTTAAACAATTAAACAATTGTATCAAATTTAAACAAGTAAACAATTACTTTAGAAGCACTGGGCAATTTCTTTTATCATGCGACACGCCGATTTTCCCACATCCGTTGCAACGCCTACCCTTCTTGACCATCGCCTTCTCCTTCCCTCTTTTTAGTAGACTCCCACATCCTTTTGTCCTCGCTGGGATTGGTTCTTTCAAACTAACTTGGCTTGGAATAGTTATAGGTGTTTCGATACTCATTTGGATAGTACTTGCTTCACCATGTCCATCACCACTCTTCATCAATCCAAGCTTATTCCGAGCTAATAACAAACAATCTTTCACGACATCACTCCCACCTTCAATTACTAAGGCCTCATCAATTACAGTAGAAGACAGTTGGGATAGGCTATTTCTCGTCTCCAACATGGAAGAGTCACATGTTTCATTCAACCCACCACCCAAGTCATAGAAAACTCTCCCAGCTTTTACTGCTTTAATCCACCTCTGCAAGATGTACTGTTCGGGAAGCTTCTGAACCTGCTTGCTACTAAAGTATTGCAACATGTGCCTGCACGGTATTCCATCACATTCAAACATCTTACAACTGCAAGTAAGCAAGTTCGATGACTTATCAAATGTAAGCTCACGAGCCCTTGATACACTCCCTCCCCTCTGTACAGTGTACACACAGACACGATCATCTTTATATGTCCTAGTCAACACGTACGCATCCTTCTGACAAACTTCATCTTGGAACTTGTAAAATATAGTCCGTGTATACAATTCACTCATTGACAACTCTACTGCCCAGGGAGTTTTAGTAATTGGCTTCTCATTTACATCTTTGTGATCGAAATCCAATTCATTATGCCGAATGTGTGCAAGTGCCCGATCAAATCGTTTGACAAATTCAATCAAAGAATTCTCTACTGACACAAACCTCTTGAAGAATGAATGACATCCTTCTGCGCGAGCACTGCTAGTCATGTGGGCGGAAAAAATGTGTCTCACAAATGCTGGAATCCATCTATCCCGAATTTCGTACATGTCCCTCAACCATTCATTGTTGTCCAAGTTCGCTTTTACTACAACCTCTCTCCATCTTGTTTCGAACTCATTAGGGCTCTCAGATTTCCAAATACATTCTTTGAAATCATCATAATGTTGTGTATACTGAACCGCTCCTAATTTTTCAGAAAATTTACTTATGATGTGCCAAATACAATACCTGTGATGCGTATTTGGGAGGACTGTGGCAATTGCTTTCGCCATTGCCGAACATTGATCGGTTATGATCATTTTCGGCGCCCCTGCTGGCATCACTTTCAACCATTCCTCGAAAAGCCACTCAAATGCATCACTGTTTTCTTCATGTAAGAATGCACACCCAAACAAAGTTGTCTGTCCGTGGTGATTAACCCCGACTAAAGGTGCAAAGATCAACGCATGGAATGAGAAAAGGGCTAATTTTGTGCTCACAACCAACAGTTGCAGTGGAGCAACTTTTGTTCCAATTGAGACAGCTACATGCACGTAATGCATCATCAAGGAGCAACTTTTGTTCGAATCAACCTTCGGGATTATATAATAGTGATATTTTGCTTAATTATCCCTACCTTAGCGGGTTGTGCTAGGACCTCCAAAATGCCCACCTCGGCGGGTTGTGCCGGGGAGTACGCATTTTTTCTTTCTTTTCTTTATTTTAATTTTGTCCTCCCTGGGGTATGCCCCTTGTAGGCTGTACATTCGCTTAACCCCTTTTAATTTCAAGCTGATTTACCCAAAAAAAAAAAAAAAAAATGGTTGTATCAGCCCAAAAACAATGCTTCATCCTCCCCTCACCATCTAGTGCAAATTTAAACCTAAAACCCGGATTCTTTCGTTGTTTCTTCAGGAAATTCTCGTGCATCAGATCCACGTCAAGTCCATCTAACTCTTTCCTCTTGTCCCTTGCAACATTATACAAATCTTGTTTTAAAAAACCAACATTCTGAATACCACCGGCATCCATCTCTAAAATAGCCATCTGTTGTGACATTGGCACATTTGCAGCGGCTAATTGTTCAGTTAAGGCTTTCTTGGCGTTGGACACTTTGCGATGAGAACGCAAAAAATGAACCTTCCTGGGTGTCGCAAGAGGGTGGTTATGGCCCTCCACGAATTGACTTACGACAAACCCCCTCCCTGACTTGGAATCCTTCACAACAGTCATTTTTGCACCACACCCCTCTCTAATTAACCCACGTTTCCGTGTTGTGGGTTCAGAATTTGGTTCACGTATTCTCCTCGACCCTTGTTTGAAGCAAACATACTCCTTTCTTACTACTTCAGTTTTCCCATGCTTCTTGCTCGAATTTTTCCGCGTCCCAAATCCAGATGCTCTGCCATAGTTGTTATAGAACTCGTGTGCGGCATCTAAAGTGTCAAACTGTTGCTTAATCTTAGGTCTCAACTCCCTTTGTACTTGAGGAATGTGTAGCGTTACGGTAGAAGCAACCGATGATACTTCTATATTTTCCAATGACTGCATCCTGTAAAGCTTAAGACAAAACAAGAAACAAATATTAGAAAAATGTGATTTGCTTGAGAAATGTGTAGCATTACAGTAGAAGCAACCGATGATACTTCAGGTTTTGAAATACTTTAATTCCATTATTAGATTGAAATCATGTGGAAGCATTCGAAATATTTACTTAACCATAAAAAATAAACAAGGAAACCAGACACAAATAGTGGGAAATACAAATCAAGCTTATCTTTCAACAATCTTTACTAAAAATATGTGTGACAAACAGAGCCCTCCCTTTTTTTTGAACACCAACAACAACACCTAATATCCCTCAACGATGATAGATGATTTTAAGCTACTCTAGATTGACTGTGTTCTTTGGTTACATAACAAGCAATGCACCCCTAATCACCAAAAACTACTACACGATATTTTTTTTTTTTTTTTTTTTTTTTTTGGGTAATTAAGCTTGAAAATAAAAGGGGCAAAAAGAATATACAGCCTACAAGGGGCATACCCCAGGGAGGACAAAACAAAAAAAAAACAAAGAAAAAGGAAATAAACAACAACATTGTAGAGATGTTTCTCTCCCATCTAACAGAGGAGAGAGAAACACCTCACAAAATGAGGGAAGAGTAGCACAAGAAACATGAACATAAAACAAGAAGCTAGAACATGATCTATGGCTTGGGTTGCTTGAGCATAGACATGATGCTTGAAGCATGGACCTTGAACAGAGGAAACGAATTTGCAGCAGCAGGAACTTGGAGCTCGGTCTTGTCACTAGGAGGTACTGCTCACTGATCATTGGAACTTGGACTTGGTACTTGGTACTTGGTACTTGGACTCATGGTTTCCCAATTCAACTCAATTGGGAGGACGCCCCCTCCCCAAGGGGATCAAACATGCCAAGGACATCCCCCAAGGCTAGGACAAATGATTATGGGGACAACCCCCCATGGAGAAGTCAAATATGAGGTGCATGGAAAAAATTTGCCATGACCCGTTCGTAATTGGAGCACCCTCAAGGTGCCAGCCACTGCATACAACAGCAGGAGCTGAAAAAGAAAAGAAAAAAAAGAAAGGGGAGGAGTTGCTGCAGAAGAGAACTGCAGCAATGGACTGCTGCAGCTACTACTGCTGCTTGAGGCTTTGAACCTTGGGCTTCTTGATCCAGATATGGCTTGACCTTTTAGAGCAAATCTGCCCTTTGAAAAATGCAGTGTAATAACAGGGAGCAATGGCAGTCCTAACAGCAGGAGAAACCATGTTCATAGTAATGGCAGTCCCCACAGCAGAAGAAATCAAAAGCAGCAGCAGTGCATTAATTGAGAATTTCCAGAATTTCCAGCAGTGTAATACCAGTGAATTTCCAGCAGTGTAATACCACAACAGTATACTGTTCTTGCATTAATTGAGAATACCACACATGTGAAGTCCTAATTCTTGTTTGTCTCACCTACAACTCCCTCAAGTTCTCACAACTTCAATATCACTCGCTAGGGCTCCAATCACCCTCAGCTCACTAGATTACCCCAGACTTAAATTACATCCCTCACAAAGAAAGGTGGAGGATCTAACTCACAACTCACCGGGGACACACAGTATAGTAGTTCACTCACACACAACCTAGTTCATCAGTAATTTTGCCATTATAGGGTAACAGAGGCAGTATACTGAAGTGGGAAGATTGTAAGATAGCAAACCTCATAGATAGGAGTACTATAACCAGCTTGCTATGACCATGTGGGTGAGGGTGAATAATGTACCTGCACTCAAACTTCCCAAATGGGAGATTAGTAACACAATATTCTACATTCCAGCCTTGCATGATGCCTTGCATGAGGACCTGCACCCACCATACCCAATTGATGTCAATATGTTACACAACACAAAAGCAACAATAAGATATAGTAACAGTTGAATCAAGCCATCTACTAGCAATTAATTAACATTAGCAGGTATGCTCCAAGTATCAAGTAGGTCTAGGGTACCAGCTGGAATTTTGGGAAGAGATATCAATCTGCTCCTTATATCAATGCATATCTTGGCCACAACTGATTCAACAGAATGTTGCAAATTCTGAAATTTCCTCATGTTTCTCTCAATCCATACATGATACAGAGTAATAGTGAAGGACAACTTTGCAATAGTGGTTCTCAATCCTTTCCCCTTAAAAGAAGAGAGTTGAGAAACCAGGCTAGAGAAGGGTTGTGGTTGCCAAATGAGATGTGATTTAAGGGACACATAATCCCAAACTTGTTTGGTGAATGGGCAATTGAAAAAGAGGTGATCATGGTCTTCCTCATCTGAGCAGAAACTACAGCATGAGGAGTCAATGACACCAAACTGAACAAGTCTATCACCAGTGGACAGCCTGTTTTGAATGGCCATCCAGCTAATTAGACTGCACTTGGGAATATGGGAGGGAAACCAAACAACGTGACTCCAGCCAACATTGGGAAGATGTGTTCTAAGTTGGTCCCAAAGTGATGTGGTGGTAAATAGGCCATTTTGATTGAGAGTCCACTTGCATGTATCAACATGGGAAGAGGTGGACCCATTCAAGGAGGGAAGTGAATCCCTAATTTCATTTAATTCCCAAGTTTGAGTGATGGGGAATTTCCATTGATTATTGTTACTGAGAATGGTAGACACTGTGGCATCCTCAGATATGCCAGAGTCATAGATGATCCGAGTACCAAATTTGCTGACTAAAGGCCCAAGGGGGTGCCAATTGTCATACCAAAGAGAGGTAGTGATACCATTCCCAATATGGTACTGAATGTGTGGTTGTATGAGAGGACGGAGCTGGAGCAACTTCCTCCAAGTCCATGAAGGACTGCTGGATATTTTAACTTTCCAAAAACTCTTTCCTTTGAGTAAATAAGATTTCACCCATTGGCACCACATGGATTGCTCTCCCCCTGAAACAAGGATCCAAATATGCTTGGTCATCGCAGCCTTGTTCCAAACCTGAAGAGATTTAAAACCCAGCCCCCCTTCCTTTTTGGGAGAGCACAAGTGATCCCATGAGATCTTAGCACCAGTGCTTTTAAGATCAGTCCCCGTCCAAAAGAAGGATCTAAGTATAGATTCAACCTCTTTAATGACCTTCTTGGGAAGTATGAATATAGAGGACCAATAGGTTTGCATGGAGAAAAGGACAGATTTTACCAATTGAACCCTCCCAGCATAGGTCAAGTACTTATTAGCCCAAGATTTAGTACGTTTTGTGATTTTATCTATAAGGATCTTACAATCTGCGTACTTGAGCTTGGTGGAAATGAGAGGAACACCAAGGTATTTAACAGGAAGAGAGCCTTCCTGAAACCCAAGAGTTTCAAGGATGGCAGACTTGATTGTGGTAGGGACTCCAGAGAAGAAAATGTTACTTTTACCTGGACTAGGAGATAGCCCAGAAAGAGCCTCAAATTCAACAAGAGCTTCCTGAATGCATTGGATTGAACTCAACTCTCCTTTGCAGAAGATCATAAGATCATCTGCAAAGCAGAGATTGATGATCTTAGTCTTTTCACACCTCCAATGAAAGTGAAAATTTGAATTGGAAGACTTCTCTCTAAGTAACTGTGTAAATATTTCCATGACAATAACAAAAAGGTACGAGGACAATGGATCACCTTGCCTTAGACCTTTTTTCCCTTTAAAGGAGCCAGTGGGCTCACCATTAATGCTCAGGGAGTAATTAGCTGTGGTAACACAAGCCTTGACCCACTGGATCATTTGGGGATGAAAGTTCATGGATGCAAGGATATCCCACAAGAACTCCCACCTAACATTATCATAGGCTTTCATTATGTCAACTTTTAATGCACACCTAGGGGAGGAGGAATGTTTGTGGTAATCCCTCATGAGCTCCTGAGTAAGGAAGATATTATCAGTTATCCTTCTGCCCTGAACAAAACCAGATTGTACAGGGTCGATGAGATGAGGGAGGGCAGCCTGGATTCTTTTAGAGATGATTCTGGCAATGCACTTATAAATGGTGTTGCAGCAAGAAATTGGCCTATAGTCCCCTACCTTGGAAGGATTGGGGATTTTAGGAACAAGTGCAACACTGGTAGAGTTAGCTTTAGTAAGAAGCTTGCCAGACCTGAAGAAATTCCTAACAGCTGATGTCACATCCTGACCCACAATAGCCCAAGATTTTTGGAAAAAACCAAAGCTGATTATTGTAACCATCAGGACCAGGGGCTTTATTTGGATTGAGTGACATGAATGTTTCCTTTATCTCAGTGTTAGAGACCTCAATAATCATTGCATCTCTTTGAACATCCGAGAGTTTGGTACTGACAAGCTGATTGGTCCTTGGACCACCATGGTATTGTGTGAAGTGTGGAGTGCCCAACAATTGAGTATAATACTCTACAAATGTAGATTTGATCAGCCCAGGATCATGTGTGAGATTGCCATTACTCAGGACCAGACTATTGATGCTACCTCTATTCCTATTGTGGGATATGGATTTGAAGAAATAAGAGGTACATTGGTCCCCAAGCTTTAACCATTGAATCCTAGATTTTTGTTTGGCAAAGCTTTCCTCAGCTCTGGCTAATATTATATATTGCCTGCATAAAGCCCTTTCTTGGATTTGATTAGTGAAGTTTGTAGGATCACTCCCAAGGTCCTTTTGGACAACATCCAGCTGCTGTTTAGCAGCAAGTGTCCTGGAGGAGATATCACTATATTCCCTTGAATTAAGCTTTTGAGCTCCTTTCGGAGGAGCCTAAGCTTCTCACAAGTAACATACATAGGGTTTCCAATAACAATTTCTCTTCCGGACTTGCTGAACAACATCTAGAAACTTTGGATGATCAGCAAGGAAATTGAAGAATTTAAAGGGTTTTTGCATTTCCCAATGGAGGGATTCAAAAAAACAGCGGGGAATGGTCGAAATCCCAGGTGGGTGGAAGTGAGCATTAGAGTGGACAAATGTTTTGATCCATTGCTCATTGACAAGCACCCTATCAATTTTAGTGGTTACTACATGGGAAGGATCCGCTTGTTAGACCAGGTGAATTGACAACCAAGTATACTTAAGATCATCAAGTTCATTATCATCAATACATGGCCAAAGTTATCCATATGCGGAGGCCAATGATAATCTCCTCCCACTTTATCAGAAGGAAATCTTAATGCATTAAAGTCACCTAATATAACCCAAGGGCCGGGGTTGTTCCAAGAGTTCAAATCACGCCACAAGTCAATCCTCTCATTATATAAATTGGATCCATAAACAAAAGTTGCAACAAACCGTATGTTTCCATCAACAGATTTCACATGACAAAGAGTGTATTGCTTGATTTGGATTGCCCAAGAACATTGACACTCACAATAGAGGAATCCCAGCCAACACAGATTCTCCCACTAGCAGAGTGAGAGTAATTGTGTACAAAAGACCAAAAAGGAAACATGGAGCCAGTAATCCTGCTAAAGTTAATTTCCTTTATTTTATGTTCTACTAGTCCAATGATAGACAAAGTTGTTTTTATTAACAAAGGACCTCACCTCTCTTTGCTTGAGTGGATCGTTAAGACCCCTCATATTCAAAAACCAAATTGAAGAGGATTTATGGACATAGACATAGAATAAGAGCAAAAGATGGCAGATAATATTCAGAATAGCTTGCTGCCAAGACAAAAGGGTTGAGGGACTTGCCTTTTTGGAGGAATTGGAAGTACCCCTTTGCTACCCACGCCCGCTTTCTTCTTCTTTTCGTTTGCGATTCCATTTGGCACTCCTCCCAAGCATTGTTATCATCGGGAGGGTGGGGAGTATGTCCTTCAATTCCCCTATCATTCATCTCTCGCTCGCTTTCCCAAGAGAGTGACCTCCTCCCGCCCGGGAAGTAACAAATGCTTTGTTGTGAGATGAGGCAGAGGGGGCAAGACCGGAGCACACTAAACCATTCCTTACTCTGCCCCTCTTTTAGGGAGTTCCCAAGAGAAGAGGAGATAGGATCAGAAGAAGAGGCTTGCTGGACTGTTAATTTAAGGGACTCAAGTTTGGGAGAATCAAGATCTTCACCCTCAGTCCGAAACAAAGACTCGAATCACAACATGATCTAATCCCAGTTTGGGAATTAGGGACCTCCTTGGACACCGCCTCTAAAGCATCCCCTCCCCCTCCAAGGGCTTTCCCTATCACTTGCCAAGCTTCATTGTTATTTTTAGCTAGAGGTTCAGCCTTGGGTTTACATGTATGACCAAACACCTTACACAAGTCACACTTGGGGGGCAACCACTGATACTCTACAAAGAATCGTGGATCGACTTGTGCCCCAAAGTGATTTGAATATCTTTGGGAAGGTCGATTTAATGAAACTTCGATACAAACCCCGGGCAAAGCATCTATCCTTTGTTGTTGAGCGGTGGCCACATCAGCATATAGAGGTTTTCCTATAGTGCTAGCAATACGGCTAAGTCCCCGCTCCGTCCAAAGACTCCGCAGGTAACTTATGGATTTTCACCGGCGGGGATGGAAGCAGGATGCTCGGTAGTTGGAACCATCATTGTGTCCCAGTCCTTCAGGACTAAATATCTTCTAGAGAAAAAGTAAGGGCCTCCCTCTAGAACCTTGAGCTTAGTGTCCTCATCTTGGAACTCAAAGAAGAAGCAAGCCCCACTTTGTTTAATACTGATTTTGCCATAGTCCTTCCATATTTTCCTCGCAGAGTAGAACTAAGCGGTGGAAATGGCATTTTGCCATCTAGGAAATACCCAACTGGGCATGTTCCAATTCCCAATATTGATGTCGATTCCTCCAATACAACAACGGCGCTAGTATCTTGTTGTAATTCTGGATAATGATGAGAACTTCATCACTTTTGAGGGGCTCGAGTACGAAATAGAGAGGCCCAATCTTTGGTATTGGCTTGTTGAGTGATTTTGGGAGAGTTGGGCTGAGATGGAATAGATTTACCTGAAGAGACTTCAAAGCAAATGAGGATTTAGAGGGATCATAAAAACCAACCTTCAAGTAATCTCCGGGAGCAGAGGTTGAGGACGATCCAACCTCTTTCTCACGTAGACGATTGAGTTGTGTGTTAAGCTCGGTACAATCCACTTTAACTTGAGCATTTTGCATCTCGGCTTCAATGGAGTGTACTAAGGATGCTAAACTGGACTTGCCATCCATACACTCACCTTCCCGATGGGTGACTTCATGGAGCTTGTGGGCTGAGCTAGGGGTAGCTTTAGAGGGGCTGTGAGGACCAGCTTTTAGGGTTTGCTCCGAAGAGAGAATTTTGGGATCGCTCCGAGGATGATTAGGCTTTTTGCTCACTAATCTTGGTTTTAGGGTTTCCTTCGCTCAATAGACCACGATCAATGGGTCAAGGTTCTGCGGATAGAGATTCGGAGGCTTGAACGGAGTGAATTTGGTGGGGGTCGTGTAGACGGCACTGGGATCAAAAGCTTACTTTGGATCTGGTTTCCACCCGTCGGGGTTTTGGTGTTATTGATTGTGTGGGTGAAACCCACCTGTTTCTTTCGAACTACATTAGAATCGACGACCTTGAATCCTAGGACATCTGTTGCTGAGATTGGATCGTCTTCCATGGACATCTTGCGACGAACTAGATCGAGGAAATTGGTTCGCCCAAATTCCGAGGAAAATGACGTCATTTTTTTAGATCCCTTAGCTTGCATCTTGGGATCAGAATCTGAGTGATCAGGGGAGACTAGAGCATGACGAGGGGAGTTACTACACGATATTAAAGGTGCCAAATATTCCAATGACACCACCAGCGGCTGAACAAATGTCACCAATCCTTGTTTCTTAGTCATGTACATTGTTGGGCTACCAGTCTATATTGATGGTAACACTTAACTTAATGGGCATGGAAGTATAGACCACAAGAAAGAAAAGAAAAGTGCGACAAGTACAATCAAACTTACTGAGTCATCGTATACACCAATACCTATTCTGTCTAACTTAACAAATTTCAAAAATTTGAAACCCTAACTTCTCAATTTCACAAATCTGAAACCCTAAGTTCACAAATTCGAAACCCTAACTTCAAACGACAGTAAGAGAAGAGGAGGACGAGAGATACCTTTTCGTGCAGGGTTCCTTCACGATCGGAGTCTGCAAACACAGCCGTGGAGTGGCGACCTCACCTCGTCGTCCTCGATCGCGAGACCTCGGTACACTCTCAAGAGGTCGTGGGTCGCGGTGGTCGCGGTGGGTTGCGGTGGGTGTCGGGTATGGATCGCGGTGGTCGCAGTAGATCGCGGTGGTGGCTGTGGTCGCAGTCGTGGTTTCTCAGATCGCCTCTCTATTCTTCTCTCCAGAGGAAGAAGTGAAAAATGAGGGTCTGTGAAATTTGGGGGTTTTGTTTTGGGACCCTTGACCCTTTAAGGGTCCAGGGGTTCAACTTAAGGGAGGAGGGCGCCTGGGCCGTTGGATTTGCTCCAACGGCTGGGATTGGTTGGAGCGGACACTGTGCAAAGTCGGCAGCCCGTTTCTGAAGCGGAGTGTATATAATATCATATGTGTAAATATATTACTTATATTTAAAATTGATAAAACAATATTATATGTTATTAAATATACTTTTAATTATAATATTAATATAAAATTGATTAAAATTATTACAACATTACATGTATAAAATTATTGTAAATATAGAAATGTTTAAAAATAAATTAACATATTTTAAAACTACATACTTTATAATAAACAATTTAAAGAGTTGTTTTAAATACGGTATTTTAAATAAGTAATAAAAGTATTGTCGTTTTAACAATATAATTTAAATTAAGTTTATAAAATGTGATATAATATTATATGTGTAAATATATTACTTATATTTAAAATTGATATAACAATATTATATGTTATTAAATATACTTTTAATTATAATATTAATATAAAATTGATTAAAATTATTACAACATTACATATATAAAATTATTGTAAATATAGAAATGTTGAAAAAAAAATTAACATATTTTAAAACTACATACTTTATAATAAACAATTTAACGAGTTATTTTAAATACGGTATTTTAAATAAGTAATAAAAGTATTGTCGTTTTAACAACATAATGTAAATTAAATTTATGAAATATGATATAATATTATATGTGTAAATATATTACTTATATTTAAAATTGAAATAACAATAATATTATAATATTATACGTTATTAAATATACTTTTAATTACAATATTAATATAAAATTGATTAAAATTATTACAACATTACATGTATAAAATTATTGTAAATATAGAAATGTTTAAAACTAAATTAACATATTTTAAAACTACATACTTTATAACAAACAATTTAAAGAGTTATTTTAAATACGATATTTTAAATAAGTAATAAAAGTACTGTCGTTTTAACAACATGATTTAAATTAAATTTATAAAATATGATATAATATTATATGTGTAAATATATTACCTGTATTTAAAATTAATATAACAATAATATTATAATATTATACGTTATTAAATATACTTTTAATTACAATATTCATATAAAATTGATTAAAATTATTACAACATTACATGTATAAAATTATAGTAAATATAGAAATGTTTAAAACTAAATTAATATATTTTAAAACTACATACTTTATAACAAACAATTTAAAGAGTTATTTTAAAGACGGTATTTTAAATAAGTAATAAAAGTATTGTCGTTTTAACAATATAATGTAAATTAAATTTATGAAATATGATATAATATTATATGTGTAAATATATTACTTATATTTAAAATTGATATAACAATAATATTATAATATTATACGTTATTAAATATACTTTTGATTACAATATTCATATAAAATTGATTAAAATTATTACAACATTACATGTATAAAATTATTGTAAATATAGAAATGTTTAAAAATAAATTAACATATTTTAAAACTACATACTTTATAACAAACAATTTAAAGAGTTATTTTAAATACGGTATTTTAAATAAGTAATAAAAGAATTGTCGTTTTAACAATATAATTTAAATTAAATTTATGAAATATGATATAATATTATATGTGTAAATATATTACTTATATTTAAAAATGATATAACAATATTATATGTTATTAAATATACTTTTAATTATAATATTATTATAAAATTGAATAAAATTATTAAAACATTACACATATAAAACTATTGTAGAAATAGAAAGGTTTAAAAATAAATTAACATATTTTAAAACTACATACTTTATAATAAACAATTTAAAGAGTTATTTTAAATACGATATTTTAAATAAGTAATAAAAGTATTGTCGTTTTAACAATATAATGTAAGTTAAATTTTTGAAATATGATATAATATTATATGCGAAAATATATTACTTATATTTAAAATTGATATAACAATAATATTATAATATTATGCGTTATTAAAGATACTTTTAATTACAATATTCATATAAAATTGATTAAAATTATTACAACATTACATGTATAAAATTATTGTAAATATAGAAATGTTTAAAAATAAATTAACATATTTTAAAACTACATACTTTATAAGAAACAATTTAAAGAGTTATTTTAAATACGGTATTTTAAATAAGTAATAATAGTATTGTCGTTTTAACAATATAATGTAAATTAAAATTTTGACATATGATAAAATATTATATGTGTAAATATATTACTTATATTTAAAATTAAAATAACAATAAAATTATAATATTATACGTTATTAAATATACTTTTAATTACAATATTCATATAAAATTGATTAAAATTATTACAACATTACATGTATAAAATTATTGTAAATATAGAAATGTTTAAAAATAAATTAACATATTTTAAAACTACATACTTTATAACAAACAATTTAATGAGTTATTTTAAATACGGTATTTTAAATAAATAATAAAACTATGGTCGTTTTAACAATATAATTTAAATTAAAATTTTGAAATATGATATAATATTATATGCGTAAATATATTACTTATATTTAAAATTGATAAAACAATATTATATGTTATTAAATATACTTTTAATTATAATATTAATATAAAATTGATTAAAATTATTACAACATTACATGTATAAAATTATTGTAAATATAGAAATGTTTAAAAATAAATTAACATATTTTAAAACTACATACTTTATAATATACAATTTAAAGAGTTGTTTTAAATACGGTATTTTAAATAAGTAATAAAAGTATAGTCGTTTTAACAATATAATTTAAATTAAGTTTATAAAATGTGATATAATATTATATGTGTAAATATATTACTTATATTTAAAATTGATATAACAATATTATATGTTACTAAATATACTTTTAATTATAATATTAATATAAAATTGATTAAAATTATTACAACATTACATATATAAAATTATTGTAAATATAGAAATGTTGAAAAAAAAATTAACATATTTTAAAACTACATACTTTATAATAAAGATTTTAACGAGTTATTTTAAATACGGTATTTTAAATAAGTAATAAAAGTATTGTCGTTTTAACAACATAATGTAAATTAAATTTATGAAATATGATATAATATTATATGTGTAAATATATTACTTATATTTAAAATTGAAATAACAATAATATTATAATATTATACGTTATTAAATATACTTTTAATTACAATATTAATATAAAATTGATTAAAATTATTACAACATTACATGTATAAAATTATGGTAAATATAGAAATGTTTAAAAATAAATTAACATATTTTAAAACTACATACTTTATAACAAACAATTTAAAGAGTTATTTTAAATACGATATTTTAAATAAGTAATAAGAGTATTGTCGTTTTAACAACATGATTTAAATTAAATTTATAAAATATGATATAATATTATATGTGTAAATATATTACTTGTATTTAAAATTAATATAACAATAATATTATAATATTATACGTTATTAAATATACTTTTAATTACAATATTCATATAAAATTGATTAAAATTATTACAACATTACATGTATAAAATTATTGTAAATACAAAAATGTTTAAAAATAAATTAACATATTTTAAAACTACATACTTTATAACAAACAATTTAAAGAGTTATTTTAAAGACGGTATTTTAAATAAGTAATAAAAGTATTGTCGTTTTAACAATATAATGTAAATTAAATTTATGAAATATGATATAATATTATATGTGTAAATATATTACTTATATTTAAAATTGATATAACAATAATATTATAATATTATACGTTATTAAATATACTTTTAATTACAATATTCATATAAAATTGATTAAAATTATTACAACATTACATGTATAAAATTATTGTAAATTTTGAAATGTTTAAAAATAAATTAAAATATTTTAAAACTACATACTTTATAACAAACAATTTAAAGAGTTATTTTAAATACGGTATTTTAAATAAGTAATAAAAGAATTGTCGTTTTAACAATATAATTTAAATTAAATTTATGAAATATGATATAATATTATATGTGTAAATATATTACTTATATTTAAAATTGATATAACAATATTATATGTTATTAAATATACTTTTAATTATAATATTAATATAAAATTGATTAAAATTATTACAACATTACACATGTAAAATTATTGTAAATATAGATATGTTTAAAAATAAATTAACATATTTTAAAACTACATACTTTATAATAAACAATTTAAAGAGTTATTTTAAATAAGTAATAAAAGTATTGTCGTTTTAACAATATAATGTAAATTAAATTTATGAAATATGATATAATATTATATGTGTAAATATATTACTTATATTTAAAATTGATATAACAATAATATTATAATATTATACGTTATTAAATATACTTTTAATTACAATATTAATTAGAATTATTACAACATTACATATATAAAATTATTGTTAATATAGAAATGTTTAAAAATAAATTAACATATTTTAAAACTACGTACTTTATAACAAACAATTTAAAGAGTTATTTTAAATACGGTATTTTAAATAAGTAATAAAAGTATTGTCGTTTTAACAATATAATGTAAATTAAATTTATGAAATATGATATAATATTATATGTGTAAATATATTACTTATATTTAAAATTAATTTAACAATAATATTATAATATTATACGTTATTAAATATACTTTTAATTACAATATTAATATAAAATAGATTAAAATTATTACAACATTACATGTATAAAATTATTGAAAATATAGAAATGTTTAAAAATAAATTAACATATTTAAAAACTACATACTTTATAATAAACAATTTAAAGAGTTATTTTAAATACCGTATTTTAAATAAGTAATAAAAGTATTGTCGTTTTAACAATATAATGTAAATTAAAATTTTGAAATATGATAGAATAT